>QVOA01001523.1:0-16062 GCA_014825685.1 Pseudomyrmex cubaensis
AAAATTTGTAATTTTTCTTTATCTGTAAGATAAATATTTTCTTTATCTTGCAAATTTTTCTTTTTTTTGTAATATTTATTTATAAATTTCTCTTATCAACAGTAAGAGGAGGAAAAAACGACAAAACGCGCTATTTTTCCGTTAAACAAAAACGCGTCGTCCACAGGCGGGCAGACGAGAGTCGATGAGAGGCGAGCGATTTAAGTTCGATTGTTTTCTCTCTCTCTATCTCTCGACCGACCGTAGCTCTTCACGGGGGAGCTACGAAAATGCTCTTATCGCAAAGAGGATTTTCCCAACGCCGGCCGCCAAATCTTCCACGTCGGACGTGCATGAAGGGTAAGCATTGCCCTCTAATCTTCGTCCTCTTCTTTTTTTTTCCTCTCTCTCTCTACCAAACACACACTGTAACACACAGACCAACAAACAGACACACACACACACCGCAGGATGCGATCCTCTTCATCGCTCGAACTCTCTGCGCGCGAGACGCTTTGCAGTTTATTCCTACGTCGAATAGAATTCGAAATGAACGGTTGCGGTTTCACCGGGGGGGATATGCAAACCTCGGGAAGAGAGAGGGAGAGAGCTTGCAAAACGACGGAGTAACGATGACAAATCGTTGGGGGACGTTCCCAAACGGATACTGCTAGGACTTCGACTTCGAAGTGACGTGATCCCTCGCAAGCGAGCAATCTTCTCTACTTTGCGATACTAAACTCGCGAGAGTAAATTTTCGTCGAGCGTTGCCGCGTCGTAAAAACTTAAGCTCGTTACGCAAAGAGAGGAGGAAAGTACGTGTAAAATATTGTGACAAATAATTTAACGCACGTGTTTGTGAAAATGAAAATCGTTGAAAAGATGTTTTGGAACGCAAATAAATAACACGACTTCGATCGACTCAAATCGAGAAATCGACGGAGGAACTTCACACGCTTGGATGTGCGAAATATGTATTTTTTTCAAACGTGTAAATCAAACGTCGAATCTTGTGGTTACGATTGTCTTGAGTTTTTATTTTCAGACGCTCTGCAGCCAATGAAACGACTCGTCTGCACCGTCTGAAAATAAACTCAAGACGATCCCAAATTTAAGACCCGACTGTCAGCCATAAAAAATTCGAATTGATTAACAATTTTAAATTTTATATACAAGTTAATACAAATTTATAGAAAATTCGAAATGAATGACAATTTTAAATTTTATACACAAGTTAATACAAATTTATATAATTTATATAAAATTCATGTATTTGTAAGATGCGCATCACATCCTGGACATACATGTGAGAATTACCCTCTATTTATAATTTATTGAAATCTTATTTATTTATTGTATTTCACGCCGGACGAAGGTTACGTCGTTGCTTGATTTAAGATCATAATTCACGTATTTTAATATTGCGAAAAATTCATCTAACGCCTTGGCCGAAATGAAGAGGCGACTGCTCGGAACGCGGGAGATCCGGATTCGACTCCCGGCCAAGGTGTCTTTTCCGCATTGAGATTTTTAAAAAAATTTCATTGGAAGGTTAAATGTGAGCGATTTAAAAATTGTTGTTAACTCGAATTGTCTTACACACGTTAAAAAAAAATTCATATTTCGCACTTGAAGCTGGAAAGTCCTGTTTCTTAATTCAAAAAAGATATTTAGGGGGGGGGGGGGTTAAACAACTTTGAATATCGAGAGCAAATTTTTTTGTCGAGAGCAATGTTTTTTTTTACGCGAGAAAATATTACGCAATCAGAATGCGCAATGAAGAGTTTTAATGATCGGAATTTCAAATAATGTTATTACATGACATTAAATATGTATGCGTTTGTACATGTTACAGACAGTGTATGTTAAATGAACAACTGAAACGCGACGAAATAATAATAGCAGCGCGGGATTTAGCGCACATCTATATTTTATCAGAGTAATGAGGTAAAGCGAGATATCGGAGAGTGGAATTTTAAATCCAATCATATTTATATTTATTATTAATATATACGTGTGTACAGTTCGATTTTCCCCCCTTTCCCCCTCTCTCTCTGAATCTACTATTTTTCTCGCGTAAACACACGTTCGACGGAAATGTTCAACTTATTTTTGTTCGCAACCGTCATCGGACAAATGAAACAACGTAATTTACTTGATCAACCGACAACACGTGTGCGCAAACTTTTTCCCTCGCGATGAAAAACCCGCTCTCCAATTTCAAAGTGAGGGCGAAATAAAAGATATATATATTTCCCTTTCTTTTTTTTAACATAAGAACACACGGAGAGAAAAGTATCTTAGCGAGAAATCTCCAACGTCATCGAAGGAGCAAGACGAAGCGCGCTTGCAAAACAAAATCAGCTGTTCGAGAATCAAGTCGTCCATTTGTGAGAGAGTCTTCCCGTATAATTCGGTCGGAAAATAAATTAATTACAAAGAAATATGATCGCGGGGAAGCGGAAGCGATAAAGTCTTCAACATCACAGAGAAAGAGACATCAATCTTGTCCTTGTCAAGTTCTTAATTTCGAAAACATGTATAATTTATCAAGTTTACTTCGAGATACCACGTGCAGCAAGATGTTCCGAGATACGCGCCCCCTCGCGCTTGATTATATATTGATAAACTTCAGCTTCTTTCCGCGACGAAAATTTTTGTTTTTCCTCCGCGCTTTTTCTCGTAATTGCTCGATTTTCAACGTCATTCGGTCGCGCAAACACACGCGGATTTCGCAGCGAGCATTTCGCACAAAATTCGCTCCCCCCCAAATTCAGTTCATTTCACAAAATAACAATCTTATTAACTGATAATTTGCGTCGTTGATTTTTCGACGGCTCTTTTCAAACGCGCAATGCGGAAGTATTTTATTTTATTATTATTTTATCAAGACTCGTTGTTTTTTTTTATTGGTTACAGGCCAGTGAGTTTTACGATCGAGGCTTTACCAGGTCGGTAATTTTAACGTTCTGCCTACGAAATTGCGCACACAGTTGTCTGCTTTGTTGAAAACAAATTTGTATAATAAAAAAAAAAAACCCCGGCTTTTTAAGCATTGATAATCTCGCAACAATCTCCCGATCCCCTGCGATGCAACGAACGACAGTCGCGCGCGCCCCATGTGCGGTCGGAATAATTCCGACAAAAAAAAAAATCTGGGGAATATTATCTCCCGACACGCGCGCGCGCGCGGTTCGCAGTTTCCCGGCGGTGTCGACGCGCGCGCGCGCGCGCGACTGTTTTCCGCACCTGCCGGAAAATCTTTTTCCGCTCGCGTTCGCTTCGGTACGATGATGAATAAAAGTCCTGTGCCCACGTATGTGCTTTCGAAAGCGAGCGCGCGCGCACCCGCGCCCTGTCGACATTATTAAATTCCTTTCTATATTACGTTTTCTCGGAGAGCGAATGTAATCTTCCGGTCGTCCGTTCGTCCGTCCCTCTGCTTCCTTCCTCGGCCCTCTTCTTCCTTCGGCGCGCAACCGGAAGGCAGAGGTTTTCCCGCGCGCGCCAGGTAATAAATACTCCCGAACAAATTGCCTCTGCCATTTGACATCGCGCGCGCGCGCGTCGGGACGGTGCAACGACCTAATAACAATCACGTACAAGAATGCGCAGCATGTAGATCCCGTCTCTTTATTACCCCCCGATGGCATTCGGGAGGTGTTCGAACCTCCTCGGCAAAGTATTTCGTCCGTAGCGTATCGTCGATCAATGGAAATCCACTCTTTTTCTCCCGGATATTGAAAATCTCCGGGACGAATTATACCGAAACGTAATGTCGTTATTCGGATGAAATTATATTCACACGGTGTGTGTGAGAAGCGATTCGAGAGAAAATAGTTTTTCGACTAGTATTGACGAGTTGATGTAATTGTCGAAAATTAAGCTACGAAGGAGAGAGAGAGAGACGCTTGCGATCACGTTTTTTCCCATTTAAAATTCGATACAGCAATATTACAACCAAGTATTGAGGTCGATGCTAGCCAATATGCCGGACGTAATTTATTTACTTCCCTTAAACGTGGAAATTTAACTTTTCGTGGACGACTTCCAAACAACAGCTCCACCAGTCGACTGGGTCTGTGAGACCCACGCGACTTTAAAATCAAACATCTCCGCATCAAATTGAAAAAATTTCGAAGATGTAAGCGTTAAAAAAAAAACGAATTTTTATTAGGGACACCGGCTTGAGATTTTTGGGTAGGTCTGGAAGACCCATGTCAGTCCCAAAGGGTTAACACATGGAAATTGGAATTAAATTTAATTCAAAAATTCACGTATACGCACAGAAAAATATCATTACAAAGAAAAACATTTTAATTGCTGCAGTTTATTTTCTTCCTTTTAAGTTAATTTCACAGCACAGAATATTTTCTTGATAAATAGTCTTACAATATAATCGTTACAAAGTTTTAAAAAGTCTATTATCACGTACTCAAAAGAAAATATTCTCATTTCGAGAATATTATAAGACTTTATCTCGAAAAACACGCGCATGTATGTGAGTGACAAAACAAGAATTACACAAGTGTTGAGTTAAGGAGGTTTGAAACATATTTAAGGAAGAAAAAAACGAACAAAAGTTTGCGAAACTCGAGAATCTCGTTTCGAATTTTTCTTTCAATATTTGTGATCGAAGTATTAAGTTTGTCAGAATGTTGAATGTATTTGAGTAAATTAAAATGCTTACTAATGATATTTGCTTGAGTGCAGTGTTTGCAGCATTTTTCTGTGTGCAAGATGTTCGGTTAAAATCGCTCAATTTATCTTCCCTGTGATATTAAAAAAATCAATTGCAAAAACGACTCCTCGGCCAGAAGTTGGATTTCGTGGCAGTTATTTCCAAATCGATTCTCAATTTGTGCTACTTCGCAATACGCGATGTGTTTCAAGATTTGATTGAAACATTATTTATTAAACATTTGAAATAAGCAGCGTCTCTGCTCCGCGATAACGAGGAGAGGCTATCTTTACCACAGTCTCGATCTCTCGGAATCGATAGCATATTGGCATACCCGAACGTAGACCGATGCGGTTAAAGTGGCATGCACACGCACACGCACACACATAATCTTGGTACACACGTACGCGAGATTGTGGATTGGACCCTCTCTCGCTGGGGGAATAGAATCGAGCGCTCGATATGTACTCGCGAATATCTCGACTCAATATCAAGTGTTATTTTGTTTCATTAAAATCGCGCACCTAATACGTACTCAGAAATCTGCCGGTTTGTTCCGTGCGTATTATATGTACTTGCCCGGGTACTTGACTTTGCGCGAAGTACTTGGCACAATCGAGCCCAATCGAAATCCCCCTCCCCTACTGCGGTAATACGCGCGCAAGAATTCAAGTGGGCGCGTGTGTTACAAGTGTCTGAAAATTTCATGAAGAGACTCGCGAAATGTAACATTTCTCTTTCTCTCTCGAACTTTTGCAATTGTCATTTCACAAACACTGTTGTTGTGAAAAACATAAATTATCTGCGGCCAATTGGAACTGGATTAGGAGCTTCGGGACTGTCAATCGCGGGAAAATGGAGTGACGCAAAGGTCCTTCATTACGGATCCTAACTTTTTAATTTACCAGATTTTTTTCAAATAACTGTGTCACATTCGCTCTGTTTTTTTTAATTAAAATATGAGCCCCATAAATTTATGTTAAAAGTCTGACATTTTTCAACAATTTTCTCGCAATTTTCCATAAAAATTGAAAAACCTTGTAAAATTTTATTTTCCGATCAACAACAACATTCTCCGGTTTTCAACAACCTTTAGTCAATTTTTAGACACGTCCCTCCTTAACTCGACACTTGTGTGTGATTTTTATTTTATTTCTCCCTTGTCGCAAAATATAATCCCAGAACGTCCGGACACATTGTGCGCGTCACGATTTATTCGCGATATATTTAATTCCATCTCTCGTCCGCGCGTGTCGTTTGCACGCAAACACGTACTCGACGTACACAGGACACGCTCGCGATATGTGTATATATACATATATATGTATACAGACTGTACGCGTTACCCGCCGCGTATATCGCCGGTAAACAATTACGTTCAACCGGATGCGCTAATTGCGCTCCGGCATTCCGCGGCGTGCACACCCCGGAGTCATACATTTTCAATTGTGCGCGGAGCAGCAATTATCAAGTCGCTTTCGGGAGAAACTCCCCTCCCCTCCCCCCACCACCAGACGTCGTCGAGTCGTTCGCGGATGTTCCTATTATTTTCAACTTCTCCGTGACGTACGTGTCTCCGACTGAAAGCAAAACTCGTTGAATAATTCGCGGTCAATCTCTCCGCGACCTCGTTTTTGGGGATTATGTGACTCGCGCATTTTTGGCCGAGTGAATATTCGGCATCCTCGCCGAGAATATTTCTCCGAGTTGCTCAGCTTCAACCGTCTGCAAAAATAGCTCGTCCAAAGCAAAAAAGAAACCCTCTTTCTTCGCGAGAGAAAAAAGAGAGAGAGAGAGAATGAAGAATCGCGTTGCGTAATATAAACTTCCCCCGTATCTTTCCCAACTGACGATGATTACGCTCGAAAAGGCGGACGCGCGCGGAAAACAACGAAGCGCTCTTCCTCCCTCGGAAAACTGATACTTTTCGACGACCCGGGGAGCGCCGTTCAATCTTATTGCCTTATCCGCCCGCCGCCGCGCCTCTCCACGGTATAATCTGTCGTGCGCGGACGCGTCCGGGGTTGCTACCGGGACTTGATTGATGGCACAGCGTCAGTTCATCCCCCGGTGCTTTACCTCCTCCCTCCCTCCCGCGACCGGCGTTCCCTTTGGCGTAGCCGACGAGGAATATCCTCGATACGTCCCCGGCAGGCACGTACTACAATGGTTGCCTCGGTTTCCCAGGCGCGAGAGCGCGGTGACCAAGGCTTTCCGCCATTAACGAGGGTGGGAGCGTGACGGCAATCCTTCCTCGGCTCACGAAACAGAGACGATGAAATCACAGTCGTGTCGCGTCTCATCGAGAGGGTGGGTGTGCGTGTGTGCGCGCGCGCGCGAGAGAGAGAGAGAAGATGGCAAAGGCGAGCCCGGACGGCCGTGCGCAAATTACTTGAGGTTTCCGGCAACTGGCGCTAATTGAATTCCCCGATGAATCGAACTCTGCGTAGGGCGTCCGAGCGGAATATTGGCTCTTTTCAGCGGCGCTTTCAATGGACACTCGACTGTCCGGGCTCGACTGACTGTTCCGGTGACGGTTCGGCTAAAATACTCTCGCGGCGCACAGATAGAGCGAGAGAGAGAGAGAAACGGAGAGACACATGCTCGCTTGAGAGGAAGAGCGACGCGAATTTATGCTTTCCGGACACGCGCCCGCGAATACGGAAATGAAAGATTCGCACGTTTCTTAAATATCGACGACGCAAAAATAATTATTTGCAATTAATCGACAAAAATAATTATTTGCAATTAATCGACTGACGAGATGTTTTTGTAAAAACATTTTTTTTTTATTAAAAGACGATGTAACGGCGCGTTGAAATTTCCTTCATAAATTTTATACGAGAGAGAAAGAGTGTGTGTGTGTGTGTGTCCTCCGACGAAGTAAAGGGATTACGAGTTACCTACGTAGAGACAGAGAGATTACCGGAGAAGGGAGGGGGAGGGTCCCGACGCGCGCAAGTGCGTCTCGACGACGATGACGACGTCGCGAGCACGCGTCTGCAGCGCGCGAGATAAAGGCTGCAAGCCCGACGACGGATAATTACCTTCCCTTTGGCTGCTACACTTCGCAGCCCCCCCCTGCCCCCTTAGCAGTTGTTATCAAGGTGTCGGGGAGTAAGCAGACGGACCGGAAGACGAGAAAAGAGGGAGAGGAGGAACGGAAGGAGGAGGCGAAGAGAGGAATCTTCTCTCTCTCTCGTCGTTTCTCGTCGCGGTGGCGCAAATTAAATGACCGCGCGGGCGCTTTGAAGTCGGGGAGCTCGACGCTCGGAAGACGAATAATTTATTTTCCGCGTCATGGAACTGCACGGGGCAACGCGCTACGTTGGCCGCCGCACACGTTCGCCGTGTGTGTTTACGTGTCAGTTGCGCGCGCGCACTCTTGGGAACGTCGTAACGACGCGAATGTGTACACGGCGTCGTATAACTTGGAAGCGCCGAACGTTTCAAGTCCGCAACGCGGACGACCTCGTCGCTATTTCCGCGCCGCGTCGAAAGACGTTTCGCCGCGACGAGGTTTACGCGGAGGGCCGCGAAACAAATGAGCGTAACGCGCGGCCAAAGGGCGCGCACTTGCCAACATGGTAATTGCGACACCGTCGTAAAAACGTTCGGATGGAGGTAACACGTACGTTAAAAAAAAATAAAATAACAAACATTTTCACGACGCAGTTTCGCCGTGTTACAGGTGTGTTTTAATTCGCCGCCGAGACGATTTTGTCGAGACTCGCCGGGGATGTCGACGAAAACTCTCGCCCAAAGTCAAGTTTTGCTTTTCCGAAGATCAAAGGATCGAAATAAACGAAGGTTTAATCCGCAGTCGAAACAATTTCGAAACAATAAAACAACAAACACTTATGCGCCGAGAGCATTTACGTAGCGCGTTCGCGAGCTATTTTGCGCACAAAATTATTTCACATCCGTTGAAAAACAACTAATAAGATTTCTTTTCCGCTCTCTCTCTCTCTCTCTTTCGATTTTGAATAGTTTCAATGGCACTCGATCGAAAAACTGGCTTGGCGAATTACCTCTCCGATATTTTTCCGCAGCTGTGCGTTTCAATGCGCGCGCGAGACGATCGAGCGAGTCCGTCAAGTGCAGGTATAAATTTTTAATAAAGTCGGACACACAACGGCGCAATAAACTTGGCGCTCGCCGGCGCGTGGGGGTCCCTTTCAAAAGAGGGGGACACACACACGCGCGGAGAGGAAATAAAGCGAGGTCTCCGCGCGGATTAACTTCCGACCGCGCGGAACAAACAGACGTTTGTCCGCAACCTCCTCGGAGAATGGGGAGAACAACGTCGTCGCGAGTTAAAAAAGACCCTTGTCGACGACGACGTTGTCCCACGTTAAAAAAGGTGTTAATTACAACGTCTCGAAAATTGCGAGCGATCGCGCGCGAAAACAAAAAGTGTTCCTCGCCTTCCAATCCCGTAATCATGATACACGACACGCTCTCGCATTTCTCTCTCACATTTTCCCCGGTCTCCTCTTTCTCGTTTTACATCTCGCACGCGATTCCTCCCTCCTCCTTCGTAAATCCGCATCGTTCGTCTCGTTGTCATTTTCGCGAAACCGCTCCGTACGTCTGCCGGCGCATCGATCAGAGTCGCGCGCGAGGAACGTCGCGCGGAATTACATTACACCGTCACTCGTCTAATGGAACCGCGAGATCGATTTCCTCCGGAATTTTTTTTAGCCGCGGAACTAGAACATATATATATATATATATATATATATATGTGTGTGGAATATGTGTGTGTGTGTAACGGGACATGGTCTATCATTCTTCATTTCGCGCGCGACGGAAATGGCAAAGCCCCCCTTCGCGCGAGGATGTGTGTGACACATCTGGGTAACTAAATGCAACGAGGATGGCACTGTGTGTTGTTGAGAACGCGTTTTAAGGTAGTTATCGCGCGACAGTCTCGTTGAAAAGTTCAATTTCACGCTGCGCGGAAAAGCGGAACTCGCACGAATATTTCAGACTCGGCTTGTTTTTTTTTTTTTAACAACGTGTCGTTAGCGCGGAGTCAAACGAGTCGTTTTTTTTTATTGTGCTTTAACGTGAAAGAAATTTCACGAGCGCTTTGCAAAGCCCTTGAGAATCGCGTTGTTCGAATTCGGGAAGAATTCGAACAATCAATCGATTTCCGCGCGCGATAACTATCTTAAAACGCGCGGAAGGAACAAATCACGAGTGAAATGATACAAGTAGCAGTCGAGAAAGAACACACACACACGCGAGTTTTTGTGTATAAAGACGAAGTGTGTGCACACGAGCGCAAGGATTTTTCGTCTGGTGCGCGATTCCGAAAGAAGAAGAAGAAGAAGAAACTCTCTCGGAGAAAGAGAGAGATGCTGCGATCTACTCGCGAGTATCTCTTAAATAATGCCGCGTATCTCAAATTCATTCTGCATCAGCTCGCGCAAGTCCCGGCCATTTTTAAGCGACGACTTTTTCCCCGTTCCTCGCGCTGCTGTCCCGAGACGCGCGCGGCACATCCGCGTATATCCGGCGGAGTCTGCTTCATTTTTGTTTAAAAGTAATGCGGCGATTTTCCTCGGGCCCGGGGAGAAGGGGGGGCTTAGCTCCCGGGGTTTTTCTTTTAACAAAGAGAAATGTCAGGGAAAACTAATAGCGGGGGTATAACGAGCCGGGGATTACCGAGGCTTAGCGTGAGAAAGAAAACGGCACGTCGGATATAATATACCGCCCAAATATGATGGATCACTCTCGCGGAGAAATTTTACGCGCGTTTTCACACCCGGCGCGCGCGCGCGCGCCAGAGCCTCCGACACTACGAAAAGCGATTCGGTTCATTACGAGTGCGCGCAGATGTAACAACCTCAATTCGAATAAAAATAACAATTAATAAAAAATCTTCAGGAGCCGGAAGTCTAAGAAATAAATAAACAAATAAAAATAGTTTACTGATAATGTGAATTTACCAGTTAGAAAAAAAAAATTGATTTTATTAAATTCGCGGACAAGATGTCGTCTCGCATTTCAACGTTGATTTTTCAACTGCTGACAAACCGTAAGTAGCTTAAAAATATTTCAAACGCAAAGAAATAACTGGCTACTGAATTAGCAATGAAGATTCTTCTGACCCGCAATGTGTCAAGATGATCCAGGTTTTCCGTTGCCGATTTCGGAACGCTTCTCGCTTTTGAAATTAAACAAAATGTAGAACAAACTGTTTTATTTTTACGCGTACTTTTTTTAATGCGCAAGTTTGCGCGAAAAATCAAAGCGAGAGATCAAAAATTAAAACTGTCCCGACGAAATCGGCACAAATGCGATTTGCCCCCGGTTTTTCGTACATATTCTTTACATAATTTTTCGGCACGGACTCGACAGTTTTTATCGTCAAAGACCAAACAATATTGACGTATCGAGAAAGGGAGAAAAAAAAGCTTCGATAATTGGGAATATGCGAAAATATTGAACACGCGATATTTCCATTGTGAGAGAGACATTGAAAAATTGTTTTTCACTCGGGAGTTGACTTCTTCTTCCGCAAAGCCGTTTATAAGATCAAACGACCAACGTTTATAATTTTAAACGATTTATTTATCGATCATTTATTGTACATCCCCGTATTTATATTCGTCTCGAACCGTCCGCGTTATTAAAAATACGAGAGTCGAGGTTGGGAGCAAACATCTGGACGCGCGGTTTAAACTTTGAGCGATTGAGAGATTTAATACCGCGCAATCGTAATATAAGGCAACTTTTGCTTTTAAGAGGTGCTTTTAGCGAGGTATAAAACGCGCACGCAATATGCGCATGTATTTCGCATTGACAAACTTTTCAAGAGTTTTGTGCCAAAGAACTTCGTTCTCTCTCTCTTTCTCGTTAGCGAAAATTTCGAGCGCTCATATATTGAAATACGCCGTTCGTCTCTCCGGTCGCGTTCGCCTCACTGCCAGGCGGACTATACGGCGGACCTGAACTACTGAAAATTTCCAGCTGCTCGGGAAGGACAAGGACCAATGTTTCCGTACTCGCATTTTACGATATGCGAAAAGCAATTGGAAGATCGGAAAGTAAATAAAAGAGTCAAGATTCAAAACAAATCTCCAAGCCATGGCGTCCATCGTTGAACGTAGTTAAGTCAGGAATTTCAATAGACAAACTCGTTTAAGGACGTTTCCGTCATTTGTTATCTTCGGCCAATCTAAGCAACAATAAATCGAAAGATACAATTTTAAAAACTGTGTTTTTTTTACAAGAAAATGTTTTTTCTTGCAAGAAATAATAAAAAACAGGTGTGTTTTAAGATTAATTTTTGTTTCTTCTGCAGAATATCTTTTTCTACTGTTTGTAAATTTGTAAAAAACGTGAACAAATTGTATTTTTCGATTTTCGGTGTTGCTCGGATTGGCTGAAGACAATCAGAATAAATGATCAAAACGTTTCTGAAATTTGCTCAACCTCGTGATGTCATTGACGACGTTTAGAGACGGACCGCAGCTTCCGGCATTCATTTTGAAGCGTGTTGATTAAATAGAAAAGTGAAAAAAAAATTGTACAAATACGTTACGAATAAAATCCGCATCATTGCGCGATATTCCGCAAATAATCGATGAATTTCGACCGTCCAAAGCCGATGTTATTGTAGTCGCAGATACAATTAATGACAACGACGCAAAGTATATGCGTGTGCGTGCCGACGAAGAAAGAAGAAACGGAAACGGATAGACCGGGGGGAGAAGGAAAAAAAACGCGAGATACCCTGTGTGTGACGCGACGACGACGTATCGGGACGCGATCGAGAAGAGGCGAAATGCCGCATATTATTGAACGAACGCGGGGACGCATTATCCGGTAATACGCTCCGCCGCATCCGGCGTTATCGGAAACTCGTTGCTCCGCCTCGTCGGAATCGTATTTAACGGATAGGATTCATGAATGAGTCCCGGTGCGCTCGGAAATAACAGACGACAAAGATGCGAGGCGGCTGAGAGAAGAGGAAACGAGAGAAAGAGAGACGGATTCTTTGGGCGAGAGCGCGCGCTAACGAGTAAAGCCACGTAACTAGCGAGCGTGTTGCCGTGTTTGAATGCACAAACGTACCCTCGCGGTTGAATGCACCCGTCGTCGTTGTCAACGATCCGAAATCCTCTCTCAAACGACGGAATCGCATTTTTTTTTTCCAACGCACTCTCGCGTTTCCTTTAATCCGCGGACAGGGTTTTCTTTGGTCTCGGATTTGTTTTTTTGACTCTGACCCCCCGACCCAAACCAAGACAATGGAATAATATCGCGCGTTGTCGCAACATTTTTTTTTCCACTCGGTCTCTCTCTCTCTCTCTCTCTCTCTCTCTCTCTCTCTCTCTCTCTCTCTCTCTGCGTCACTCGTCAATAATATTTTAAGCCGAAATAGTCACGCGATATCTCCCGCAATTTACTTTATTTTTTTTTTTTTTTGGTTTTGCAAAGTCAATGTAATTTATATCGCGTTGTAAATGTTACAACCTGACCGAACCTAGATAACACGTAAATCCTACATTTATCATCGCTGCATTCATCCGCTTTCTCCCAAGTATTAAAGGGGAGGGAAAAAAAATCTGAAAATTAATTCTATTTTGTTGTACCGAGATTATGAAGTTGCCCGGGGAGGACGCGATATATCGCGGTACAGTTTTCGAAATGGACGTCAGAAAGAGAGAAAAAGAGAGAGAGAGAGATGATCGGGAAGGGGTTATCGCGCGCGAACGATCGAGTTCGATCGGACGGGGCATCGAACGGGCGCGCTGAATGATTAATGCACTCGGGCAAATACTTTCAGCGCATGAGGTTCTCGCCGGTGCAGTTACAACCATCGCCCGCCACACACCAGTGTGCCGTCTGCCCCGGCGGCGGTCGCCGCCGCGCCGCGGCTTGGAGAGAGAGTTGGCTCGCACGCGATGTACTCGGGCCGCGCCATTAGGACACAATTGATCACGTGTATTTGTAACTGCTCAAACGTTACCCGCCCCTTCCCCCTCCCCCCCCCGAGTGATCAATCGTGCAACCGCCCCTTCGACGAAACCCTTCGTCTCGAATTCCGAAGTACGTGCCGGTCTCACTTCGGCAGTCAATGATCTTCTTGAGCGGCGATGCGGAAAGAGACGATTCTCGGAGAAGAGGATCGTGCGCGGGGAATTTCACCGGGCCAATTAGAAAGTGTTTCAATTTCTTTTTTTTTTCTTTTTTTAACGAGAGAGAGAAAAGAGAAAAAGAGGGAAAAATATCGTTTTGATTGTCAACCCTTCGCGGAACGATCTCAAAAAATGACTTGCGAGTTGGGTCTCACCCGCGCGACTTCAAAATCGATTATCCCCGCGATATCAATCAATATTTTTTCAATTTTGTAGTTTCGAAAATATAAACGTTCTAAAAAAAAAAAGTTTTACTAGAAATCGATACGCAATTTTTTAATGGGTCTGGAAGACCCGTGTCTGTCCGCGAGAGGTTAATTAATTAAGAAAATACACACATTTGTTTTCTGTGTATGTCGAAAAACTAAAGTTTCTCCGTAAATTTCGCATTAAGCGAGCTCGGCCGATTTCTGTGTGTGCGCAAATACATTTAGCATAAATTATCAGGGCGAAAATCCTCCGACGAGCGGAGGGAAACTCTTTCGCCGCTGATGAACTTGCGCGCTCGCAAACGGAAGCGGTTAATAAGGAAGCAAAACCAACATCTTAAAAAATGCAGACGCGGAACGTGCGAATAATAAATACTCCGAGCGCGGTGGCGGCGGCCGCGGGTGAAGTAGCCGAGAGTGAAACATGATGTACGCGAGGGAGGTGCGCGGCGGACCAGATTTACGAGCGGGCAAAAGCAGCGGGCGCGTGTTTGGCGAAGAGGAAAAATTATGAAGAAAGAATACCGCGGCAAAAAAAGGCGGCTCGGGAGGGGGGGAAAAGAGAAACGCAGAGAAAGAAAAGAGAGAGAGAGGAACAAAGAGAAAAGTTAACAATAACCGAATAGCGCGCGCTAAGAGACGCGCGGAAATGAGCGAATGAGCGAAGAAAATGAGAACGCGCGCGAAAAACGTACATATACTGACAATGAGTGAATTATATTATACGTACGTTGAAGGAGAGGATCATTTAATAATGCGGAACACAATGTTTCTTGAGAGAAGAACGCGCGCGCGCGCGCAAATTGTAACACGCTGAGAAGTAACGGAAAATAAATATAAACGCGGTTTATGAATGAGAAGAAAAAAAAACTATACCCTCGCGAGGACGAGTAGGGAGGGAGGAAAAAAAAAACAAAGTGGAATGTAATATCCCGAAATTTAGCAAATAAACTGGAAATGACGGCGAGTCATAGAAACGTCGAATTTCACAGCGAAATGAACACGCGCGCTGCTGTGCTCTCTCGCGCTGCATTCACCCGCAATCAGCGTTAAGTCGCCATCGTGTGTGTGTGTGTATATATATATATATACATTTGTAACCGGTAAGAAACGCAAGGACAATGGTGTCGGAGAAAGATGAAGAAACGCGCGCGCGGTGGAGAGAATCGCCCTTGCGCGTTTTCTCCGAGGGAAAACCATTTCTTGGCTTCCCCGAGATACGGAGATGAGAGGAGTTGGATTGCGAGCGGAACGGTTTAGAGAAAAGGATGAGAGAGCGGATGGAAACACACGAGAGAAAGACAAAGAAGAGAAGGGGAGAGAGAGAGAGACGAGGGCAGAGAGAGGATAGAGAGGCAGTTCGCTAGAAGCTTCCTGTGTTCCCCGCCGGAAAGAGGAAACGCCTTTCCTCCGTTTCTACACCCTCGCACCTAGCCCGTCCCTTCGCCGTGCCTCCCCCCGTATCGCCGCGCCACTTCGTGTTCTCGTTCACGAGATATTTAAATAGTCATCCCTCTCGGCTCCGAATGAACAACTTTCACATACGCGACTTGACGTAATATTTTCAGGAAAACGTTTTCCCGTTTCGCCTTCTCTCGTAATGTGCGCGCGCCACCAAGAGAATTTCAGAAAATGTATTTTATATAAAGCGTTTCTTTCTCTCTCTATGTGTGTGTATTAATTTCAAGTCGTATTTGAACATTGCGGTGGCCGAATTGGGATGACGATCGCACGGAATGCGGGAGATTCGGATTCGACTTGTGGCCAAGATGTGTTTTTGCGCAATGGACATTTTTATATTTCACGTAAGGGTGAATTGAATATTTCACAGACGCAAAACCAGAAGCGCGTCCCGTGTCAACTTTCGAGTTAAATTTAATTCGAATTTCCACGTGCGCGCATTAATTTACACGTTTAAGAAAAGTAAACAAATGTACAGGATTAATGTATTAACCCTCAACGGACGGCGTGTTTTTCGGCACCTTAATTCGCCGGACATGGGTTGTTTTCGTCTTGGGCTTTTTAAAAATATTAAATA
>QVOA01001528.1:0-13458 GCA_014825685.1 Pseudomyrmex cubaensis
TTGCCTACAAGCTCGTTTGCACACAAATAAAAATTTAAAAAATGAGTGCACGTTTGCACACATGTTTTTATTGCCTACAGCTCGATTGCCTACAAGCTTGATTGCACACAAATAAAAATTTAAAAAATGAGTTTAGGTTAGGGTTAGGTTAGGTGTTTAGGGAGGGGTGCAAGGGGGGCGCAGCCCTCCCCTGCCTACACGCTCACAACACAAACAAAAAAAAACAAAAAATTAAAATGCATGGTCAATCGCACTCGTTTCTTAAATTTTACTTGTGCGCAAACGAGCTTGTAGGCAATGGAGCTGTAGACAATAGTGACTTGTGTGCAATCGTGCACTCGTCTTTTAAATTTTTATTTGTGCGTAAACGAGCTTGTAGGCAATCGAGCTGTAGGCAATAAAAACATGTGTAAAAACATGTAAATGTGCTGTAGGCAATAAAGATAATTATGCAAACATGCACTCAGTTTTTAAATTTTTATTTGTGCGCAAACAGACTGTCGGCAAATGGTATGTAGGCAAATGATGCTGTTGGCAAAAAAGTTGTAGGCAAACGGGGCCTTTCCTTTTACCAGAGCAAAAGAATAAAAAATCGATACAGTATACATTAGAGTAAAAGAAAATTTTGACTTTTATCTAACAAATAATAAATAAATAAAATCATAACTTAAATTAATTAAAATAAATAAATAAAAAAATAATTAAAATAATAAAAATATAAAAAAAACCGTAATCAAATTATTATCAAAAAATAAAATAAAAACATATTTACAATTAGTCAATAGAATAAACCTTATATAACTTGTCCTAACTAAATGTTATTAACAACAAAAGACACAGTATATTGATAGTATTCTCAAAATGCTTACTTGTATTATAAGTAACGCTTTTCCCCTAATATAGCCAGAAAACAAGTTAAAGTTAAAAGTAAAAAATGAGTAAAGTTAAAAGAAAACTGTTAATATTTTAATTTAAATTGTTTTAATAAAAATGTATAAAATCTTAACTTCTCAGTATTAGACAAAATGTTCATAAAATTCTTCTGCAATCTACAGTAATATGAGCATTTTTCAAAAACAGATCTCTTAAAATAAAAACTCTCTATATCTAAAATTTTTCTTTCTAAATCAAAGTTCTGTCAATTCTATGTTTAGTAACTAAATAAACAACTAAGTATTTAGATTGATACCATACTGGATGTATGTGCAGGTATATGCATAAAATTATATGCATATAATCTATTTACTATTGTATTTATTATTTAGTTTTTATAAAATAAAAAAAATAATAACAGAAATACAATTCAGCGTATAAATTGATTTTATTAAATATTGGCCATGTTCAACAGAATAATTACTTAGTTGTCTTGTCAACACTTGATGTTGATTTGTTGATTCTAAAGTAAGAAGTGAGAGCCAATTACATTCGATTGCCACAAAGCAGCTTGTTCTGCTGAACGTAGGCAATCTGCTGATTGTTTTATTTTACTTTGATTTTCAATTGTCTATATATTTTAGTGCATATGTATCTACTACATGTAATGTATGTTATGATGAAATCATGATTATAAAAAAATTGTTTACATCATACATATCATTTTCTTAATACAATAATATAATTGATAAAAACATAATAATAATTGATAATTAATGGAACAGAAGACAGTAAAAAATGGTGCAGTACAATAATTAGTAAAATTATAGAATTAATTATCACATATATAACCTAACCTATTCGGACAACCTAAAAAAATGAGCATTTCGGAAAAGGTTTTAATTTTCCAAAGTTTTTCGAAATTATCTGTTAAATATAAAGAAATGATAATTATCTCAAATTAGCTTATATTTTTGTCTTAAAAATTGTCTTAAATTTTTTGTTTAAGATTTTTTAGATGTTCAAAACTATATTCCTATTAACATTTTTATCAACTTTAGTTAACACAATCAGTCAATTACATGTTAACCACAATTGATCAATTCATTTAATTGACTAACGCAATTGATCAATTCCAACAAAATATTGATCAAAAAAGTTAATCAGAGAAAACAAACAAAAACAATATTTTTTTAAAAATAAGTTTGCTTTTTATTTTAGATAGAAATTAAAATCGTATATGTCAGCAGCGAGATTTTGATTGAAGATACTTATGTTAAAATAGTTTGTCACAACAAAACAATGTTTCTTTCAGGATGATGGAAATGAAAGCAGTCAATTATCAGAAAAAAGCTCAGCAAGCAGTACATTTTGTAACTTAGAAAAAGATTATGCAAGGGTAAGAACGTATTTTTTACTCGCGTTAAGACATAGGTATATGAGCGTATTACAGATTGTTCTTTTTTCTATAACTTTCGAAGAAAATTTCCTGCATATAATCTATTATTTAAACTATTATTATTTAATTTAATAATCTATTATTTCTATTATCTATTATTTAATTTAATAATTTATTATTTAATCAATTATTATTTAATTAATATATTATAAAAATTACAAGATTTTGATAAAAGAAATAGATTTTTACATATAATTACTTTTAATTAATATTTTTGATTATAACATTAGAGTTTTATAGTTAAAGTATTGTATATATGTAGAAAATTTTCAGAGTACAAATGTAATAAATCCAATTGTAATTTTACTTTGAAGTCCAGATAATTAGTATTTTAATGAGAGTTGTCTGAAATTATAGATCTATCTTATCTGTACAGATAACACTTGAGATGAAGTCTAACGAGGCTTTAGCTTGCTTTGAAACAGAATATGCGAGACTTTACGAATCTTTGTATAAAACTCACAGAAATGAAAAAGAATTATCGGAGCAGTGCAGTATGCTAAAGGTATATGTAAATTACATTTGAAACAGATCAAATTGTAGCTAAAAAATCAAGTCTCAGCTATCTCTCTATTGTTTTTCATTTTTATCAAAAATATATTCAAAATATTTGTTGAATGCTTTTCTGTAAAGGAAGAAATTATGGAGAAAACATACAAAATATATGAATTGACGAAAATGATGAAAAGTCATGAAGATGAGATAATTAGATTAAAAGAAGAAGTTATAAACATGACAAAGCTGGCTGATGCTGCACATACTCGCGAGCAAAACGCACAGGAAGTAATCGAAAATCTACGACTTAATATCACAAAATTGTCTCTGGAGATTGATCAAAAGAATAAACAGTTAGCAGCAGAAAAAGAGTGAGTTTTTTTTTGTATAAAAAATCTCATTTTTTCTATATATCACAAAATTGATTTTCAATATAAAAAGCAGTTTCCATTTAAATTGTAAGATGTAACATAACTTACTGAGTTTATCTCACTTTTATAATTCTCTTTTTTTCAAATTAATTGATCTGATTAATTTAGACCGTCTAATCAATACGCTCTTTATGCAGAAAAAGATGTATAAGAGTATACTTATACAGTCGAATCTTTTACATTGTCGAAGCCGAGATAGAAAATTCGGGTATAATAGAAATCGTGCGCGCGCGCGTAATATCAAAAATTTAAACATATTAAAATTTAAACATATTAAACATATTAAAAATATATAAATTAACTTGATATTGCATATTTCTCATACACGAGCATTAGTATATCGATGGGGTATCATGTATAGAGTGTCTGAAAAATTTTGTTCAAGCCGAAGTATGAAAGATAAAATGGATTAATCTGAACTGAAAGTAATTTATCATTCTGCAAAATCGGCAATAGTTATATTGAGTTATTAATTAATACATGTAACTGAATGAGCATGTAAGAAGAGATAATCTAGATTCTGGTATATGATTTTCAGTTGTGAAAATCAGCTGATCGCAAGAATCTATGTCGCCACTCGCTTGTTTATACTGTCTCTTAGATCTTCCGGCTGTTAGGAGATTGCACGAAGTAAACAATTTTTTTTATAACTGAAAATCGTACACGTCTATAAAGTTCGTTTATTATAATCTTTACTTTCCACACGCTTATTCCCACATAGCATCGTTAATAGCATAAACGTTTCCGCAACGAGTTTTCCGAAACTTAGCAACTTTTCGTTGAAAGTCTCTAAAACGTCGTAATAACGTAGCAGGAACGTCGAAATATCCGCTTTTTAAGTTGCAATCCGATTTTGTAGAAACGTATAAGAAACGATCCCCGATAAGTTGCAAAATTTTTAATGTTTAATTTTTTATAAACATTGTAAAATACATTTTTAAAACCATGCAGGTTTTGCCTGCTTAATCAATTAATTAATCACTCTTTCCTAGAGAATATCCTCTTGTTTTAACTGCATGGTTTTAAAAGTGTATTTTACTATGTTTATAAAAACTTAAATATTAAAAACTTTGCAACTTATCGAGCATCGTTTCTTATACGTTTCTACGAAGTCGGATCGCAACTTAAAAAGCGGACATTTCGACGTTCTCGCTATGTTACTACGACGTTTTAGAGACTTTTAACGAAACGTTGTCAAGTTTCGGAAAATCCTTTGCGGAAACGTTTGTGCTACTAACAATGTTATGTGGGTTAGATCTTATTTATTAATTAATTACTCAATAAAATATTGCGAATCTTGCAAAATGGCAAATGACTTTTCTGTCTTTCAGATTGACCTATCTTTATACTTTAGCTACAATATATAATCTGTATGAACAGTAACAAATATTTGTAATCAAGGTGACATTAAAAATTGTATTATGTACACACATATTATGAAAATATAAAAATGTTGAGCAAATATAATAAACATTTACACATAGTTTAAAAATATAATTGTAGGTAAGCTAAAGTATATATTATGTTCCTTTGGAAAGCGAAATAAATGCCTTTTTTGCAATAATCCTGTTGTTGCACTCTCTTACGACACACAAGTTTTCAAATCAGAAAGTACTATTTTTTTCAATTTTCAAGATTGAGAACAAAGTTATCTGACAACAAAGCTATAATCAAAGTGCAAAACAGAATTGAGAGTTTATATAATCTTTTTACAAATTAACTATACAATCTTTATGGAAATTAACTATTCTCTCTTTGTTTTTGTCAAATACTTTTTTACTTTTTCACTAAACACTGTTCACTGAAACAATGAACCACATTGAACAGTATGACCTTATTATTTAACGTCGTACTTCTTAACAACATAAACAAATGGACCGGCTCAGTGGTTTCACGGCTCAAGTTCAAAGGCTGCAAATAGAAAAGTTCAAGTTTGAATCTGTTCAAACAGCATTTTAGAATTTTTTCCGGATTTGTCACTTTTAATCAATTGAAAGGCAAACTGAATTATGTGTGTGAAGTCGGCCTCACACTTTGTGAATTTTGTATTTTTAATAATTGTGCCATATTGTGCTAAGTTTGTGCCGCAAACCGCAGCTCAATAATTTTAACTATTTTTCAGAAAATTAAAAAAAAAACGAAATTTTTGCTAGCCCCGCACTTTTTTAATTGTAAGTTTGAGATTTTATTGATTGTGGTATATTGTGCTAGAGTTGTGCCATTTTGTGCCGCAAAGCGCAGCTCAATATATTAAACCATATTTTGCAATATAATTTATAAATTAATTGGGAAGGAAAAATGGGTATGATACCTCATATACGTGATGCAAATATAGCATCCTATATGAATTTAAAGAATTTCAATTCAAAAATAATGTGTTAGAATTTACACTCTTAAAATATAAGTATATTTAAAATATAGTTATTCGCAAAACATCCAGCTCTTATCACCTATGAAATTTCATTACTAGTTTTAAATTGTACGAACCTTCAAATTCTTAAATCGTTAAGAAAAAAATAAATATTAAATCATATTCGAAAAAATTAAAAAAAAAAAAGGTTTTATTAACCTCGCATTTTGTCGCAAACAAGCTCAATTTTTTAACAAATTCGTACAAACTTGTGCCATGTTGTACCGTTAAGCACTTCTTGTTATCTTATTCCAAGTGGCTAAAAAAAATTCGTAAAGATTGTGACGAGACGAACCTCGTCACTGTACATACTGTACATAGTTTAACTATTACTCTTTTATTATGTGTGCTTTTATTTTATTTCTTATTATGCTTAGTTAGTAACTTTATCGCTTATTATATGTATTCTTTTTATTATTCTTATATCTCTGATTATTCTTCTGATTAACATATGTATCACCTTACTACCTATACATTATATATAGTTCCGTATATTATCCAGCCGATTATAATTTATTTTACCGATCTATAGCCATAAGCCGCATCGCGAAAATATATAAAGAATATGCGTGAGCGGGTGCGAGTGTATGCGTGGGTCACGACACCCTCCGCACGTAGATGCGTACTCTACCGCGACAAACAAGTCCGCGCCGACCTCAGACGGAACATAGGCCGTCCGTGGAGTATATAAGCCGACCGAAATCGACAGTCCGGACCAGTTCCTTTCCCGAGCTCGAGGCGATTCTTACTTCCGAGGCGTTGTCTCGGACTTAGAAAATCCACTCCGCGTTGTCTCGACTTACACCAGTGTCAGAGGCGTTGTTTCGGACACCATCCTGACCATTCGGTCGAGGCTTTGCTTCGACTCACGTTCAAAGCGTTGTCTTGAACACCTTTCTGACCGTCACGATTGAGGCGTTATCTCGATTAGCCCCGGCGCTCCGGCGCACATCATCTCCGTCGGCTCTACGAGCCCCGGAAACAAATCGGCTGTTGTCACTGCCACATCTCTAAACAGTCGTTCTCATGACTCAAGGACAGTCGTTCTCACGGGCAGGGCACCGATATAATAGCCAAGATTTCTTTGACGCAGATCGACGGTTGCACAGATCCCGTTTGCGTAGGAGCCCGTTTGCACAAAACAGTTTTGTGCAGATTCCGATTGTTCGTAATTGCCATTGCACAGATAGCGTAGTTGACTTTGTCCAGAGTGACCATTGCACAGAAACTTTATTGCACAGATCCCGATTGTTCAGAATTCTGTTTGCATAAACGGTCTTTATGTGATAGCTACTCAATAGCTTTTTTACGACAAAGTACTTTTCGAACTTTTTAAAATATCTCAATAATTACTTGATTCTTATGACCAAAAGCATTTCTCGCTACGAAGCCGCTACAGCCCGTTTGTACATAGCACCCTGGTGTAAATAATCTCTCCCGTAGAATAAGAACTAGATATAAGAAGGCCGCGTCGAGTTTACCGCGCTGAGTTTACCGCGCCGACATACCGTATCATATCAAAACGCTACCGCGTGCCGCTAAAATTCACCGGTTCAATCTGATTTTTTGTTGTAAACATTATTAAATAGAATAAATCAGTTAATTACATTCAGCATAAAACACCAAGTGTCGCAATTTCACGCCTTTCCCTTCTTCGATCCTGAGCACCGAACGAGCTGTCCGGCAGGCGGAAGGCTGGGCAAAGCCGATAGAAAATCTCCTCCAATATGCTCGTTACAAGATAAAACAATTGATAATACATAAATCTTCCATCAGCATTACATATCAGAATACTGACATCATTTTGTAGAATACTAACAGCATTTCTTGAATTTCTAACAATTTCTCAATAACTTGTGTTGTTATATTAACGCTTAGAAAGGATAAACTGACAAAAAAATATAAATAAGTGTAAAGTTTGATTACAAACCCATTAAAACACAAGTGAAAGTAAAAAAAATTATTATTTTTGAATTGTTTTTACGTGTGCCAGATTATGCTAGACAAATGCAACAACTTTTCTTAGTAACAAAATGTCGTCAGATCGTTAGTTTGCACTAGAAATTAGAAACAAAGATTTTAGGAATATCAAACTTTACATTTCTATAACTTTTAAACAAAAAGAGATAATCCAATCCTGCAAATTGTGCTAAGTTGTGCTAACGGCGAAGAAATAACAAGCAAAAAAACAGCGTTTCTTTGCCGTTGTTAGCACAACTTAGCACAATTTGCAGAATTGGATTATTTCTTTTCGTTAATAATCATTAAAGTAATCTAGCGCTAAAGATTTTTGTCCTTTACTGAGACAAGAATAGATGACATGAGAGAAACAAGAATAGACGTATGTTTCTCTTCGGCAGTTCTGCTAAATCTGCACTAACCGTAGTGTCATATTTTCTCTTCTTACAAGCTTCAAAATCCTTTTCTAAAACATTCAAAATATTTGTTTGTCTCTAGAATGACTCGGACAAGTTTTGTTGTGATTTATACTGCCGATTTTGTATCACAAAGTGAAAATGTTGTCTATGTGGTAATAAGATAAGATAAGATAAGATGTAAGCGGGTAGGACTGCGAGAATCCCTTTGTATCATCTAAATCTATTGTTAGATCTTATGTGACTCCCGCTAGTTGTTCATTGGGTAAACTGCCTCAGCTCGGCATTTCCTGTTAAGCTACACAGGTCACCGATCTTATTATCGTTCAGGTCCTCAGGCTCTACAAACATGGAGCCCGGGAATCTGAATCTTTTAAGTACTAGAGACGGACAGAGACACAGTATGTACACGTTGTCTTCCTTTATTTCTCGCAACATAGCTTACATTTGCTCTTCTCAGCCAAACCTAGGTTAAATAAGTGTGCCCTAAAGGCCCAATGTCTAGTGAGAAAACCTATACTCACTCTGAGTCTGTTCCTATTCATAGCCAGCAGTTCCTTAGTCCTACTCGTTTTAGCCAGTTCTTCATGAAGTTTTTTTTGCAGTGAAGGGAACGCCTATTTTCTGACTAGCTGGTTTCTCTAGAGTGCCCAGCTTTGCCAAACCGTCCGCTACTTCGTTTCCGTGAATGCCATGATGGCCAGGTACCCAAACCAGAGATCTTATTACCTAGCAAACACAAAATATAACTGCAACATACGTGTAATATGGGAATAACACATAATGAAGCGGTTGTTATATCTGGATTATATTGGGATTATATGATTTTCTTTTATTTATGCAATATAACTCTGTAATGAAATAATTATATAGTCCCTTATTTACTAGCAACAACAAAATAACAATAACGTAATCGTAATGTAACATGTTATATAACAAATTTTATATCTGCGTTACTATAATGTGACATAATTTATATTGCTGAGATCTGAAAATCTCGAAATTGTCAGTCAGACAATCCCTACTTGCATAAATCACGGGTTGCCTCGCGCAGCGCGCGCACACTTCGTTGGCGCGTATACTTGGCGCGAGGCACTACCGTGCCTCTTGATAGATATGATCGAGTGAGTAAGTGAATTTATTGGTGAATAAAATTTGAAGATTTTATATAAAAAGAAAAAGATATGTATGATTGTGGAAAAATATATATTGATGAAGAAAATGTAATACCTTCAATACAAATTAAAGTGCAGTGAAAAGTGCAGTGAAAAAAAACAGACTCGTAATGTATTTTATAAACATGTTGTAATCAAAGCCCGAAGCACGAGCGTCCCTCAGATTGACTGGTGTGCGCAGAACAATCAAGCGTCTTGGTCAAAGCCCAAATAGACATTTGAGACGTATAAAATATTTTATTTGTATGTCCACACGATAATATATGATATTCTCCTATTACGATTTCCTCCTCGTAAAAACCTAACTTAACCTAATTAATCTATATATCACTGCGATAGTAGCGTACATTAAAAAATACGCTAAAAAAACTATTTCTGGCTTTGACCAAGACGCTTGATTGTTCCGCACATTAATTAATCAATCTTAGGAACATTCATGCTTCGGGCTTTGACCATTTTTTTAATAGTATTATTACTATTTCATAACAAGTAAAAGAATAGTTATATAACTTTTCAGTTATAACTGCAACAGTAATATAACATTTTAATAACATGTTATACTCAGTTTATATAACTGCAATTTGATATATGAGTGAGAAATTACAACTAACGTGAATGTTACATGTAACGAACACGTTATATTACTTGTTACTTTCCGTTTCATTACGGCAATGTTGCTGAGTATGCTCAGCCAACATACCAGTCTGATTAATGCTTGCATACAGTCCCAAACTACTGATGATTCAGTGGTGGTCTTGGCAGAGCAAGAGCTCCTATAGCGGCTTTACTGTCCGTATAGATATGTATCTTCCTACTTATCGTATCTTTTGAAAGCAGGAGTCTTACGCAGGATGGCCAAGACTTCCGCTTCTCCGTGGCCAGTTTGCCCAGGGAGAAGAACTTCCTGTGATTAATTTCTGGACAGTAGATGCCTGCTCCAAAACGGCCGTTCGCTCCAGATCCGTCAGTAAATCATGCGTCAACGCTTGATTAGACCTGAAGATTTTTGTTTCTCCAGTTTGCCCTGGTGATCAAATTTATAGAGAACGCCTTGTCTACCTGGTATATTCTAGGTATCCTATCTTGTTTCAAGGTAAAGGGAAGTTTGTGGAGGAACCCGAGTCTGGTATGTCCTAGTCCGAATTGTTTCTACCTCCCTTGACACCTCAGTCTATATGCTGTGAGTCTAACCGCGCTGATAATTGCCAAGTTTAAGGAAGGGATACAGAACGCTACCTCTAGCGCTTCTGTTGGTGTCGTTCTCATGGCTCCTACCGCAGCCTTCAGGTAATTACCTTGTAAGCTTTTTAGTAGGTTTTTTAACTCCACCTTTTCCACCCTGCGCTACCAAACTAGCAGCATATGTTAGTCTCGGTAATAATATCGCTTTATATATATATATACAGTGTTTAGTTTTATGCCCCAGGATTTTCCAATTGCTCTCTTACACACCCAGAAAGAGGCGTAGAATTTAGATCGCTTTACTTCGAGATGTGTCTTCCAGCTCAGTTTGGTACCCAAATGGACTCCTAAGTATTTGACTGACTGGAGATATTCGATTTTCTCATGTCAGAGCTTTAACGGCTCAATGGCTTCAGGTTTATATTTCCTAGTGAAAATCATGGCCTTAGTCTTAGATTAGTTCTGAGTCCTTTTGATTGATACCAGTTTTGCTTAAGTGCTTTATCCATTAGCTTAAATGCTTTATCCATTATCTCCTTGAGTGTCGCAAGGAAGTTACCCCTCACTATCATGGCCACGTCATCGGCGTAGTCATAGACAAGGAAGCCTGCCCTTGCAATTTATCAAGAAGTTCATCCGCTATTAGGCACCAAAGCAGGAGAGACAATAACCTTCCCTGTGGACAGCCTTTGGCGGGAAAACCATGCACAGTTGAGTCCCCGTGACTAGCAGTCAGGATTCTTCCTGTGAGCATGCTGCGTGTTCAGTCTGTTAGCGCAGCTGGGATACCGTACTTGGACATTAGTTCTCTAATTACATCATAAGAGGTGCTATCAAAAGCTCCCTCAATATCCAGAAAGAAAAGTGTATCTTTTTGCCTCCAACTGCGCCTCAATCTTGCCCACGAGATAATGCAAGGCAGTATCCATAGATCTGCTTTTTTTTTGTAGGCATACTGGATAGCGGATGTGCAAGTAAAAGACCGTTTTTCAGATATCTATCGATCAGCCTCCAACGTCTTAAGTACGAAAGAGATAAGGCTGATCGATCTGAAGTCTTTGACTGTTATGTAGCCATTTCTATTAGGTTTGGATATAAAGACTCTTGTTCTACTCCAGGTCTAGGGAACATGTCTTAGGGCTATGCTAGCCCTAAAGATTTTTGTAAGTGGACCTACAGAACTCCCAGTCCCTCTTAAAGAAGAACTGAGTAAATTCCATCCAGATGATTTAAAGGAAGAGAAGGTCTTAACAGCCCATTCAATTCCCTTCGGATAGACAACCTTTGCCGCTAACTGCCATTCCCTAAGTTTATATTTGGGCTTCCTGGGCTTCGGCCGGTTAGGTTATTTGCTATGATCAAATCCTAGGAAGTGGACATCCCTCAGATGTTTTAATGTGTCCGATGCTTCCTCAGTAAGATTCCCCGTTGGGAGCTTAAGGCAGCTCAATTGGGGGCGATTGTCTAAGCTGAGAATTCTGTGAAGCCTGGATGCCTCCGGGGCGCTCTCAATGCTTTCAGAGAAACGTCTCCAGCTCTTGCGTTTTGATTTTGTTATTTCCTTGTTGTACTCTCGTTGGGAGTATCTAAAGGCTTCCCAGTGAGTAGTGCAACCGGTTCTTTTTGTGTTATTGAGTCCTCGTTTGTGACTTGAGCTTTTCAAGCTCTGCATTCCACCAGTAAACCTTGGTTTCCTCGATCTCAGTTTGATTCATAGGCATCTATAATGGCGTTCTTTAAAAAGTCCGCAGCATCTTCCAGATTGTTCTTGGTTTGATACCTGGTTGGGGCTCTGTGCTTTGAGATCAGCCTTGAAGCCCTTTCTAATTAGTTGTTCTTGGGTTACAAACCCAGCTAGTTTGCGGTAAGTGTTAGGCGAATTTGTCTATGATCAGAACCAGAGGACTCGTTTGAGACCTTCCAGTCTCTTACTAGACCCGTCACTCTCTCCGTACACACCGTGATGTCGATGACTTCCTGTCTTCTGGAGTCCAATAAAGTCGGCTCATTCTCTCTGTTGAAGATGATTAATCCTGTGTCTATGAAGAAGTCATGCGAAAATATCGCATTGATATTCCCATCACGTAAGATGGATAATATATAATATATACAATATATATATAAAACTCCTGCTGGTTGATATTTGTGCTTCCTCATCCTACGTGATGGAAATTAGCATCGCAACCTAGTAAGAGTTCGAGTCCTTTGGCCTCTGCGTAGGCTACCATGGTTCTTATTTCCTCTTGCGGTGGTGGATCCTTAAAGTCGAAAAGCATATAGACTGACTCTATCAAGATCTCCATATCCTTTTCCTCGGCCAGTTTCACCTTGATGACTGAGAACCAAAATTGTATATACATCTTACATTGTTGCTCCTAGGGTCTGTGCTGATGCACCTGTATGAGCACAACTGCAGAACATCTTATCTCATGGTAGAAGATATTGTTGCAATAACTGTGAGCAAAAAATGGTAAAGCTCCCTCTTTTTACCTGGTGAAAAAAAGAAAAAGAGGAAAAGAGTTTACTTTTTTTGAAAATACCAGTGTTCTTCAACCTGCTGAACGAATGTCAAGCCAAGAACAAATTATTTATCAACGGCAAGAACGTGTCTAGTCTTTCACTTCTAAATAATTTTAAATCTTTAACCCCAAGCTCTGACAAATGAGTGAACTTTTGATTTGTTGTTGTTTTATTTGAATTTTACTCTTGCATTCACTTTACACTTCCTCAAGACCTAGGGCAGCGAGTTCAGAACTAGTGCAGACCTCGGGCTGCTGCACTTCGAAAAAGAACAGCCTAGTGTGACGTCATGTCCGGTAAAAAGAACGCTTGAGTGTACACTTTTCACAGAGTTCAGTCCTCAAGTATGGAAAAGAACAAACCTTATATTAAACTTAAAGTTCAGTCTGAAGGCCTCCGCACAAACTCTTTCGTAATACGTAACGTTACGTTAAGTACTAGTTTGTGCTTTGAATAAAGTTCAAGTTTACATACAAATCTAAGTTTATGACTAGTACTTAACGTAACGTTACGTTAAGTATTAGTTTGTGCGTTGAAT
>QVOA01001556.1:0-14198 GCA_014825685.1 Pseudomyrmex cubaensis
TTCAGAGTCTATCTTTTTCCTTCTAATATGTGTAACAAAAGATAAACTCTGAACTAGTGCAGCCAGTTCAGGGAAAAAAAACAAACCTTTTATTTCTCTGCACTGGGACTGTACTGAACTGAACTGAAACTAGTGAGAACAGCACAGAGTTCTGCTAGTTCACGAGTACGGAGTGAAATAAAAAGAACGCCATGATTACACATTCTCTTATGGACCTGACCGCTCTCAGGCTTCTCTCTGGTAGACCGAACCACACGGAACGCATAAAGGTTAGGTTTACGGTAGATCAACCAATTGCAAAACATATCTCGAGATTGAGTAATCTGGAGTTCAGTTCAATTTTTTTCTCACGAAATTTGTAAATGTGTTAAAAATACCTGACAAGCGACTTTGCAATAAATCAATTTAGAAAACTGACAAGACAAACGGGGTAAGCTCTTTGAAATTTCTCAGTTAATTTCTTTGCCAGCACCGGTATGTGCTTATTACCGCGAATATTGCGTCAGTCAAGAATTTACTTCACTGGCATTACCTATGTATTAATAAATTGTTGGCTGTTTAAAAATTTTTAAGTAACATTTTTCTAAGGATATCTAACAAAACGAGCTGAAGCAAAGATGCATGATTTTTATTCAAAAATCAAATAATATTATTGTATTAGTAATAGAACAGTTTCTATTTATGTACTGAATTTTCTTTAGCTGAGAAGTACAGTTTGGTTAAAAATGATAAAAATCTACATGTTTTAACAATTTCAAAGATTGAATATTTACATAGAATCTTTAAATCTGTAGGATTACAATTGCCAGCATCTGTGTACAAGTATACAAGATAATATGTATGTGAAATACATTATCACACAACAGTCACGTAACTATGCGTGAAGTATATGTATCTTGATTACAACAAATTTTCTATATATCAAATTTTTTATTTCTGTCATTTGTATCATATTATTTTCTACTGTTCTATTACTAATAAAAGTAAAGTGTATTTGTTATTTTAATAGAAAAAAATAACATCCTTTTAGCTCCTCTACTAGAGCTTTTTTGATTAGATTTTATGCTATATATCAATAATCAACAAATTTGGATTAAATTTATTAATGTTTGATTAAATATTTTTCTACTTGTATTTAATGTAAATTATTGATATTATCGATTTACTTTTATTTTTCTTCAGATTAGTACATAGAAGTATGTGTGTACACGTTTTGAAGTGGAATATTTATTAGTGATTGTGTCTGTTGTAATCGAGTTTTATATATAATTTAAATTCCCATTTACATAATTATTTAAAAGAGATATTAGTAAGTATTAAGTTATAATTAAACTATTGTATTAAGAAAAATGATATTTAAAAACACAATATACTTTTAAATTATTTTTAACATGAAATCTTTAATCTTTAGTTGTAATATTGCGTTATGTTATTTTCAGATGCAATTTATCTTCCTGCTGTTATAAACATTCTAAAGTCAAAATGCTGAGGCTATTAAAATTTTTAAAAACGTCATCTCTGAGAAATAATACAACTCTGCAGCAAGATCTCAAATATCGCACCTTTCATTCGTCGAAGAAAGCTAAAGCAAGCGCTCTACATTTACCAAAGGAACTGCCACAAGAGGAACTGGGCAAATTCAAGAAGGGCGCAATTCTTCATGGATTCATAGTAGATGAAGTTACAAAACTAGACGAGCTATTTCTCACAGCAGTGAGATTGACACACATGAGCACGGGCGCGCAGTATCTGCACTTAGCAAGAGACGACAATAACAATGTGTTTTCCATCGGATTCCGTACGACTCCCAAAGATTCCACTGGATTGCCTCACATACTAGAACACACTACGCTGTGCGGCAGTGAGCGATATCCGTGTAGAGATCCGTTCTTTAAGATGCTTAGAAGATCTCTGGCAACGTTCATGAACGCCATGACTGGGCCGGACTATACCATATATCCATTTTCCACGCAAAACTTGAAGGACTATCGTAATCTGCAGTCGGTTTATTTAGACTCGGTTTTCAAACCAAATCTACGAGAATTAGACTTCCGACAAGAAGGATGGAGACTTGAGCACACGGACGTCAACGACAAGAATTCTCCCATCATATTCAAAGGCGTGGTTTTCAACGAGATGAAGGGTGTCTTCAACGACAATCAATCTATTCTGGCGGAGCGTTTGTTGAACTCACTTCTACCGAGTAACACGTATTCAGTCATTTCTGGCGGCGATCCTCTTGTCATACCGAATCTGCAGTACACAGATCTTCTTAATTTCCACGCGAAATATTATCATCCATCCAATTCGCGCTTCTATTCGTACGGAAACTTTCCGCTGGAGGATCACTTGAAATTCATCAACGATCGGTACCTGTTTCTATCCGACAGGATAGATCCTTCCATGTCGGAAGTGCCATCGGAAAATCGGTGGAACAAAGCTAGAAAGGAGCACATCGCGTGCAGACCAGATCCACTGCTTGCCGATCCAAGCAGGAATAGCACAATCGCCATCGCGTGCTTGTGCAACGACATAACCGACATACAGACGACTTTTGAGATGTATGTGCTATCAGAGCTGTTGCTGAAAGGTCCGAATTCAGCGTTCTATAAATCTCTAATCGAGTCGAATATAAGCACCGGCTTCGGACCGGTCGTGGGCTTCGATTCCCAGTGCAGAGACACGATGTTCAGCGTAAGCTTGCAGGGTGTGAAACCTGAAGACTTTGAGAAAATTGAAAAAATATTCGATGACACTGTGGACAAGGTTATTGAAGAGGGATTCGAGAAGGATCACATCGAAGCTGTTTTGCACGGCTTCGAGCTCCAAGTAAAGCACCAAACGTCAAACTTCGGTCTGAACTTGCTCTTTAATCTGACACCGTTGTGGAACCACAACGGCGACTTGGTACAGTCGTTGAGAATCAACGACGCAGTCAAGAAATTCACATCGCGAATGAAAGAGAATCCCAGGTATCTGCAGGGTTTGATTGAGACTTATCTTAGAAATAACAATCACAGATTGACATTGACAATGTCGCCCAACGAGAAGTACGAGGAGAATATTGCGCTTTCCGAGCAGAAGTTGCTGCAAGCCAAATTGGATGAACTTTCCGAAGAAGAAAAGGAACATGTATACAAAAATGGCCAAATTCTGCTTGCCGAGCAACAGAAAAAAGAGGACGTCGGAGTTTTGCCGACGCTGAAGATAGAAGACTTGAAGGCTGACGTCGACAGATACAAGACATTCGATTTAGAGATATCCCGAGTGCCTCTTCAGTTGTCCATACAGCCGACGAATGGTATCTCCTATTATCGAGGGATACTAAATACACAGGCGCTGCCGATTGAATTGAAGCAACTGATACCACTGTTCAATTATGTAATCGCGAAGATGGGCACGCAGAACTACGATTACAGAAGCTTCGATCAGTTGATGCGGTTGAAGACTGGCGGCTTGCACTTCACGAATCACATCGCCGAACACAAAGAGGAAAAACTGAAATACGAGGAAGGAATATTCGTGTCGTCGTATTGTCTGGATCGCAATTCGGACGACATGTGGAAACTATGGACGGAACTGTTCAACAATGTTAAACTGACTGATCTTCAGAGATTCGAAACGCTCGTAAAAATAAACGCAGCCGACTTGGTCAACGGTATCTCGCATTCCGGTCACCTCTACGCGATGAGCAGCGCTGCCAGTCTAGTTTCTCCCATAGCCCGAGTCAAGGAAAGCCTGTCGGGTTTGCAGTACGTGGGAAGGATGAAGAGAATAGCGCAGATACGCGATTTGACTAGTGTGTTGCAGAGTATGCAGGAAATAGCCGAATATGTTCTGAACAAGCAGCATCTGCGATCGGCTATTAACTTGGCCGAAGATCATAAGGACGATATTGTCAACGGTATTCAAACGTTCTACGATTCGTTGAAAGGTGATCCGAAGGATTCGTATATAATCACCAGCGATCGGAGCATCGATGCGAAAGAAAGTAGTAATCATTACGTGCTACCATACACTGTGAACTATTGTTCCAAGGCTGTGCTGACGGTTCCTTACACGAACCCGGAATACGCCGCGCTACGCGTGCTCTCCAAATTGATCTCCTCAGTATATCTGCATCCGGAAATCCGAGAAAAAGGTGGGGCTTACGGCGGAGGCGCGAAATTGACATCCGAGGGAATTTTTTCCTTCTACTCGTACAGAGACCCGAACACCACTCGCACCTTCGACGTGTTCGACAAGACATACGATTTTCTAGTTAACTACTCGTTGCCGCAGAGCGACATAGACGAGGCAAAGCTAGGCATCTTTCAACAAATCGATGCTCCCATTGCACCCAGTAATCGAGGCATGACTAAATTCACACAAGGCATTACGGACGATGATCTTCAGAGACAAAGGGAACGGCTAAAGGCTGTGACTAAGGATCAGCTTTTGTACGTGGCTGAAAAGTATCTGAAGCCTGGTCAAGACGGTGTCAAAGTCGGTCGTGCGCTCATCGGACCTGTCAATGCTGACATATCAAATAGACAAACGGAAAATTGGATAGTGTTAAATCAGGAAGAAACAGATCAAGCGCGAGCTACTGAATAGATTATTTTTGTCACTTTCAGTAGCAAAGCGCGTTCCATTTCATGTTGAAGTGCAAATATCCTCCGACGTGCCGGAGGATATCTCAAATGTTTTTTCTAACATACATTCACATGTTAGAGTCAATTGAGTATTAAAAGTATTGAAAAAACTAATAGTTTATGTAATAATGTTGTAATTTATGCTATTTTGTATATAAAATATATACAAAAAAAATTAAAAATGAGAGAATATCGTTTAATCAAATTCTAACACAGCAAAGTTTCCTACACCTTGACTTGTTCCCAGCTGTTCTCGCCTGAAAATAAATTGTTTATCAGATGGTGCAGATGGATACTGAAGCTGAAAAGAAATATTTTTTTGAGGCATTATGTTTATTTCGTGAAATGCAATGGCTTCACAACGTACCAGTAACCGAAATATTAACAACCGCATCTTTGGACTCAGCGCCCAAAGAATGGATGAAACATTTAGAAATCTTAGAGAATGATGAACTCAATGATTTTGTAGTAGAAAATACAATAAAGGTTAGAGGGAAAGAGTCGAGAGAAATTGAGAATTTTATATAACAATGTAACGCAGATTATTTAAAGTCATTAAAATCCATATTGTTTGTTCTTTTAGTCTGAATGGCCTGATTCATTAAAAGCATATGTTGACAAATGCAGAAGAATCAACAGACTGCCACCTGTGCCTGTATTATCTTCCGCAGAATTGCCACAAAATTTTAAAACAGGTCTAAGCCAGAAGAAACAACACGAAATAATGCATTTGGCTAATCTAGTGCACGCGCAGTGCAAATCACACGGTATAGAAATGATCGTTGATCTGGGTGCAGGTCTGGTAAGAAAAAAAGAACAGAAATTATAAACTCGTAATTTCTCGCTTGTGCTGTAATGTTTGTCTTTTAGGGATACGTGTGCCAAATTTTACATTATTTGTACGGTTATCAAGTTCTGGGACTGGAAAGAAATAAGGAAAATGTCAATAGAGCTCGCGCGAGACAATGCAAATTTTATCTCGATTCCCTGGCCAAAGTTAAATACGTTCATTGCGAGGTAACATGTGATTCTGCCGACAGGATAGAATCTACTTTGCGACGCGAGTTTCCCGACGTTTCGGACGTCTGTCTGATCGGTCTGCACGCCTGTGGAGATCTCAGTATAAACGCATCGAGACTCTTTCGCGAAATGAAGTCTGTCAAACTCTGTATCCTAATTTCTTGCTGTTATCACAAACTTTTAATTTGCGACAACGCGCGGACTTTATCGCAAAAGAAGCAGTATTTTTGCAATTTTCCTACTTCTGCCTCTTTGCGAGAGGTAATTGCGACGTACAATTTTGACGTAGGGCAATTCTTAAGAGTGCCCTTCTTACGACTGGCGTGTCAGGAATCGGCGGACAAGTGGCGCGACATGCCCAGAGAGAAACACGACGAGCATTCGTTTTACGTTCTCGCCAGAGCCGTGTTGGAATTGTATTCTAAACAAAGTAAACACGCAATATTACGCATTACGTATACGTACATCCCGTAAACTAATTGATTGCACGGAGGTTTGTATTTTAGATAATCTCATTCTCAAGAAAAAGGTTCGAAAAAGCACGAGAAAGTCGCAGTGTTCGAATTTTCAAAGCTACATTAAAGACTCGTTATTAAGATACGATCTGATATCGGACATGAACGCAAAGTTAACAGGTAACTGATAATATTTACAATGTATAAATAACGCTTGTTGAATTATCAATATAAGTTACATAAAATTTATAATTAAAAGATCTATAATTTTTATCATAAAATTTATAATAAAAATAATAGATACATATAACATACAAAATAAATGTAATGTGAATTAGAACACGATGAATTGGAGAAGGACATAACGCAAATATGGGAAAAAGAAAAGAGGAGATTGAAAGCTGTGGAAATTTACACCGGATTACAATTGATGCTGCAACTTCCGGCAGAATCGCTTATTCTACAAGATCGATTATGCTGGTTACACGAACAGGGCTTGGAAGCTACCATTGTACCCGTGATGAACAAATGTATATCTCCTCGTTCGTATGCGATTGTATCTCATAAATAATACATTGTTTATTACATTTTTGATAAATAAAATACATATACATGAAATACAAGTGTATAGATGTATTGATTAAATGTAAGTACTTGTTAGAGTTGAAAATATATATGACATTGAATATAATAAACACATATTAGTTGAAAATATATTATTTAAAAATAGATTCAGAGAATATATGTAAATTTATTTTATAAGAGAGATTATTGTTGGCAAGTTTTTCATATCTTGTAGTTTATATGTATATTAAAAAGTATAGATTTTATTTACATATTCAATTGGATCATGTAGTGAAACTTGTTTTTTAATTAATCTTCTCTAGGAACATACCAGTGTATTATTATTATTATTTTACTCTTCGAATCTTATAGGTATTTTATACTCCTTATCTGTACGGATGAATTTGCGACGCCGCTTTGATATTTGTTTTTATTGCACTTGGGGCTTTGTTCATTTGTCCCACTGTAAAAAGATATTAAGGCAGATGTTACTATAAATATGCATAATTTTATGCAAAAATGAAAGTTTTCAGAGAATTACTTACTTGGTGGATTGCCCAAGCCTGGTGTCTGCTGCTGATTGCCCGGCCTGCCTACCATCATGCTATTAGGTACTGGACTCACACCGGATTGAACCATTTGTATAGAATCAGTCTATGAACACAAAAAATGTATTCCTGTAAAAAACTTCATTTCTTTTTTTAAATTTCGTTACTTTTACAATAATTTACCTTTAGTCCTTTACCGGCGTAAACTGCAGCTAATAGGGTATGAGTGTCTGCAGTGCTGTAAGTCTGCGCTTGCGTTGCCCTTGCTCCAGCCTCGCTCTCCCATTCTTCACGTGCCTTACTCGTTATTTCCAACACATGATTAACTACCTTTGTGTACTGTGTCAGTTGTTTCTGAAACCGAACAGAAGTTAGCAGTAAATTTAACGCGCGGCAAGATCTGTGTGTTCCACTCGCTAAATGGACCATTTGGGAAATCTCTGACTGGCGTAGCGAACATATCTCAGATATTACACATCTATAGCTATTTATATATAGCTACAAATAGGCTTGCGACATATATCTCAGCCCAAAGCGAATGGAACCAGCAAAGCTGAAGCTATCTGATTTAATAGCTTACATTGTAGTCCTAGGGGTTGTTTAGTTAGCACAGAAAAATAGAATATTTTCAGTTAGCTTGAATGTATCTATCTTAAGTACATGTACATATATATTTAATTGTGTGATCAGATATATTTTTACAATTGTTTTTTTTTTTTTTTTTTTTAGTGATAAAATAGTGAGAACAAAACAAAACAAACATGTAAAAAGTTTATGCCTTACATGTGAGGTATCAAGGTTGACATTCGCAGCTTTGGCTTCCAACTGCATCATCTTCTGTTCCGCTTGAGGTTCTAACTTTGTTCTCAAATAATCTGGAACCAAGTCATGTGCAAACGTAGGAATTCTACCTTCAGTCAGTCGAAGCAGTTCTTCATCCTTCTCTGGACTTAAGCGTAATGGCAAAACTGTCAGGTTCCTGAGATTCGGCGCTTTGTCGTGGCTGAGAATCTTTGAGAGGCTACTGAACTGCACACATACGTACAGAATACAATAACAATTGTATGTATAATTAAATGATGAATAATTTTAAAAATACTATTGCACATATTGTGTTGACTGATTAATAAAAGATACAAGATACTTACATGGCCCGAAATAAGAGCAAAATTGTCGAGAAAATTCGGCCAGTTCAAAGTTTCGTACTCGTGCTCCAGCTTGAAGATCATCGCGGCGATCGCAGTCTTCAGATCGTTCACTCGCATTATGATAGCTTCCAAAGCTGAGTCCAATTGTTTCTCCTCTCTTTGCATTGTAAAGTATTTTGATAAAATGTAACTGATGCAAAGTTTACACTGTTATTTTATTTTATATTTGCTGTTTCCAAGTGTGATTGTTTCAGTATCTTCGTCTCGCAATTTTGCCTTGGCAACTGCTCGTGTGCATTGCTCGATGATTATTCGCTAACCTAACCTAACCCTAAACTTTGGTAGTTTATCATCAGTCGATCTAAAATGGTTCTTGTCAAAGTATTAAATCTCATACACTTCTTCGACGCATCAGCTGTTTGTCAATCAGCTGATCAGCATAAACACGTCATTTTGATTATTTGCAGGAATTGTTAATTGATCATTTGTAATTACTATTTACCAGTTGTGACACTCATGAACAACGTTATGAAGTCTTTTCGCGAAGTTCTTTCGAACGCCAGCAATATTCTGATTTTAAGCGGCAGCGGAATCTCCGCGGAATCCGGCGTGCCGACTTTCAGAGGTGCCGGTGGATTTTGGCGTAAATACCAGGCGCCGAATCTCGCGACGCCAGAAGCATTTGCAGCAAATCCTTCGTTGGTCTGGGAATTTTACGAATATCGCAGACAATTAGTCAGCAAAGTCAAACCGAATAAGGTTTGTTAATTAGAAAAGCCTTTTCTCTTCAAATTATCCACAAACCGCAAAAAAAAACGGAGATAATCAAGCCTGTCATATAATTTTAATTTTTTATTTCAAGTAATTAAATAAAAACTTAATTTAAATAAATTAAAATTGAATCTTACTTCATATATATACCAATATCATAACAATATATATAATAAAATATAATTGTTATATTTCTCTTCTCTTTTAGGCACACGAAGTCGTGGCGGAGTTTCAAAAACGCAAAATAGCAGAGGGTAAAAGAGTGTCAATTGTGACACAGAACATCGACGGATTGCATCAGAAAGCCGGGGCGCAAGACGTCTTGGAACTCCACGGCTCGTTGTATAGAACACGCTGTACCAAATGTCGCAATGTTGCTGTTAATGAGAAATTGCCAATATGTCCGGCATTGGCGGGAAAAGGGTACGTTATCAAGCAATCCACAGCGTAATCAGAGATAGGAAGATGCAGGCTTATGCGTCAATGTTACGCTTTTCCTTTCATCGATCTGATAACATGTACCTAATAGATCTCCTGATCCGAGCATCACGTCCTCTAATATTCCAATAGAAGAATTGCCGCATTGTGAAGTCGGAAATTGCGGAGCGTTGTTGCGGCCTGATGTTGTATGGTTTGGTGAACAGTTAGACGAATATGTACTACAAAAAGCTCGTATGTAATTTTATTTAATATACATTATATGTACATGTGTCTTACTTGTGTAAAAATATGACAAAATAGTTTAAAAATCACAAAATCAACTTAAACTTTATAATAAAAAAAAAAAATAAAAAGCATGTCACATTATAAAATACGTAAGATGAAAAAAAAAAAACAAACATTTCAATATTGTTACATATACATATAATAAGAAACAAATAGATCTCCATATTATTATCTTTTTTAAAATATTACAGTTGATATTGTTGATACTTGCGACGCTTGCTTGGTCGTTGGAACTTCAGCGATTGTGTATCCAGCGGCAATGTTTGCGCCGCAAGTAGCGCAACGTAACGTACCTGTCGCGGAATTCAATATAGAAGAAACTCCGGCAACAGGAAAAGTTCAGTGAGTATATAAAATAGATTTTCATATGTTAAACTCACTTCTCTCAATATCTTACAAAAAATACTTTTGCTAATACTTGCTAATATTTGTGCACGTTTAATAGACTCTGAATTAAGTAAAAATATATATTTACTCTTTATCTCTTGCACATAAATGTGATGTTTAACTTAAAATATTTACGATCGGAAAGCTGTCCGACGCAAGGCAGTTTTTGAAGGCGAAATTAACTGGATGTTACAATGGTCGCTTATTGAACGATAATTCTGATTAATTCGACAGCAAACGGTCGAATTTTTATCTATACACCTCAGTTGTTGAATGTTTTCGTTTAACTCCTCGTGACTGCGTATCGGACTGTAATAGAAAGACGGCTTACATTATATATATTTACTTAAAATATTTACGATTTGAGATTATTTTATAAGATATGTGTACGAAAGTGTTTAATAAATTATTTTTTTCACACAGGTATCATTTCAAAGGTCCTTGTACTGTTACTGTGACAGAAGCATTGGCACCTTGAAAGGATTGAAATGTTACGACATATTTAATAAATAAGCTCTTTTACATGAAAGGTTTTTTTTAAAACAAATTAATTTACCTCACAATAGCATACTTCTACATTCAGTCCGAGTTGACTCAAATAGTCCAACCACAATTTTTGCTTAGTTGACAGTGTATCACCTGGACCCTTAACTTCCACGATTTTGTGCTAAAAAAGTAATGTCAAGAAATTTGCAATTTGATGCAATTTACTTTTGTTAAAGATTCATAAGTGAATACAAGATACTTGATTTTTAATTTGTTTATACCATTTCTTCAAATAATATACACACTCACTTGTTTTTTATGTACGTTCCATACAATTAAATCTGGGAATCCAGCCCTCCAAAGTGTAAAATTATGTATGAGTCGCTCACAAATCCCAACAATACCTTCCACTCCCAAACAAACAGTCAGTTCCTGAAAGTAAATACACATATTTATGAAAGTAAATGTATATAGTTGTCATTAATGTGTATATACATGTGTGTGTACATTTATAATAGTCAGTACATAGTTACAGATATTAATTATTTACTTGAAGACTATTGTTGTCGCTGAAAATACTGCCTTGAGAGTTAGCGACGGACTTGTATTCGCAGCGTAAATTGAAATTATTTTGCAAATATTCACTTAAAGCGTCTACATCGAATTTTCGTATGATCTCAAGTTTCATATGGATTTGCTCCTTCCTATTCTCATAAAATTGCGAGGAATATAAATCCAACGGTGCGTCTTGGTACATTGAGACGTAAGCGCCGGGAATGTTTATATCATAGATTTCTTCCCAAAATAATATGCCAAATAGGAGGACCGGAAACGCACCCTCGCAGTGCACACCATTTGGGTATCCCTCGTTTTTGTAATGATATAACGCTAGATCTTCAACCGAGCCATACAACTGCTGATATTCGTCATCGATAATAAGCCAGTTACTTTTCTTCTGTGTACCATTCCTGTGAGAAAAAATGTATAAATTTTTATAAATACTATAAAAGATAATTGTTACTTAAAAAGACTCGTCTTATGGAACTTACCTACGTAATGTCCCTTCTATTGTATTATCATTTATATTGTGCGTTGGTCGCGCTTTGTTGAGCACATTATCTAATATATTTTTTGCAACTTCTTTCGCTTGTTGGCTAATACCGGTTTTTCTCTTAACAAGTTTCTCTGCTCTCTCTAACAAATCTAATCTATCGACTTTTGTCAGGCTTTTGACTGTTACTGCCTTCGAAAGTAGCTTCACACTATCGTCGAGGTTCTTCTTGTGAAAACCTTCTATTTTGATCAATTCACAATACCATTGTCCTTTTTTACTTTTCATATGACATTCTTGATCTATTAACTTCTGCAAATATTCGATTGCCTGCGGCAAGGTTTCTTTGGTTTTTTTAAATGCATCGATGCTTTTGGACAGAACTTTGAGCCACACGTAACCCGGCATAAAATGTCTGACATGCTGAGGTAGTTTAGAATCCATAAGACTGTAAAATACAGTCACATGATACAAAATAAATTTTGAAAATTGGTTTTTACATGATCTTTTCAAACAGTTGAAAAATCTACTCACACCTATTTAAGTTTGTATTTTCTTACCTTTGCCCTTCCATTTCTAGTAGAAGAGGCAAACGTTGATAAGCTAACTCCCCAAGATCTCGTACAATATTCCATTGCTTGTTTTCAATCGCACTCAATATATTCGTTAGTGCACCCTTAGCTTCTATATAACTGTAAAAATTTAAATAAATATATAAGATTCATAGTAAAAAAGAAGACTGAAAATATAGCGTAAGATGAGACAAAAATTGTTACATACTCTAGCAAGTGCTTTTTACTGGAAAAGAGAGGAAAATCACTTATTGCTACTTCTGGAAACTTCAGTTCTTTTGTTTCAACTCTCGATGTCGTGAAAAATGTATCGGATAAAGTTTCCGTAGGATCCCGATCGGGTATCAATAGCGTAATTATTCGATCAACCAATTCTTTTACTGTGGTGTTCAATAAAACACAATCCCCTAATCGCTTGACGACCGACGAGCGTACTTTAGCAGCAGGACTCGGCATGCCGGGAAATAACGATTTTGTCTTTTTGCAAAACTGCTTGATCGCTTCTATATAATTTCCCTTTTTTCCGACAGCGTTGATCTTCAATTCTTGACACAGCTTGCGAATTTCATCCGCTGACAGCAAATTTATCAGAACAGTTATATCATCGTCTTCTATGTTAGCTTTAAAAATCGAGTGCAATACAAGTTCGTCAAAAACTGGCTTTAAATTGCTAGACACATCTTTGTAATCGATGCTGCTTATCCTGTGCCACGTGTGCTTCCTTTTCAGCATGCGTACAAATAAAGCTTGTGCACTCCTCGACAGCGTAATCAGCTTGTATATTAAATCTAACTCATTCTCGCCGAAATATCCGCAATTAATCGGCTTAGAAAAAACAGTAACAATCATTAAAAAGAAGTGGCGTGATTTCGTCTCTGTAGGCACAATTACGTCGTTGATTTCGTATCTTATAGAAGTTGTGGTGTCAATACAATTGTATTTGTACCTTGGATCTCCACTAGCATAGACTTCCTCCAAGTCAATATCATTGTTAGCAATAGCACCTTCTTTGGCCAAATTCAGATTTTCTATCATTTCGGAAGTCATTTCATCTAGTTTATCTTTGAATAATTTTTTGCGTATCAAATTTGCGTTTCTCTGTGTCTTTTCAAATGCGCTTTTTATTGGTGATACTGTTTTTGGAGTAAATTTTGAACTACTGGAGGATGCAGGAGACAATGAACTTCTGATAGGAGAATTATACTTGGTTGGCGACGTCACAGTTTTAGTCTGTGTAACTTTGGTTGGACTGTTTTCTAAAGTGTTTGGTGAAGACTGACTGTCTGATGAGCTATTATTCTGCGTCATTTTTTGTCTTCTGCTTCTTTTGTGTGAACTTCGCTTGTTATATATAATAGATATTACTTTCTGTGATGATTGTTCCTCCTATTGAATAACAAAAACAATTAATATTTATCACATTAAAGAGAAAAATTATTGAACTTATACACACTTTAACTAACTAGTTAACTTACTTTTTTATCCACAATTGTGTTCCTGAGTTTAGAAGATTTTTCAATATATTTCCCAACTTTTGTCTTGCTATTTGTAATTTTAAAGAATTGATCCATCGTTGTTTGTGCCATTATATTTTGTTTCTGTTTTTTAACAAAGAATATATCCGGAAGAGGTAATAAATATCACAATGATGCAATAATACTTATAAAAAAAAATAAAGTTTTTACATATCTCATGTATGTGATATGCACTTATTTAAAGAAAACGGTTGCAACGATACGACATCGATTCGGCAGGGCACCAATAGAACAGATTTCTTTTGCGCAGATCGACGGTTGTACAGATTCCGTTTGCCTAGATCCCGTTTGCACAGAAAAC
>QVOA01001557.1:0-10693 GCA_014825685.1 Pseudomyrmex cubaensis
ATAATCGATAGAAGGAAATATGATAATATTATGAGACGATCGACAGAAAGTCTTCCTTTGACATTTCCTTATTATACGAAAATGTAGTTTTGTTTTTAAATAATAATAGACTATTTGTATAACAGGTAACAATAACAATATCGTTAAAATGTTATAGAGCGTGTAAGCTGTAAAACAGTGTAGCATTGTAACAATCTACTGCTCGTTCTGGTATTAGTAGCAATAAATATTGTACATTATCATGGATCTTTCTATCAAGTCAATAATATCATCAGTTTTAAACTTTTCGGTATATTTTATGTATGGTGACATATGTATATTGCGTAAAAGTAATAATTGTATAATAATATGTTTAAACTGTACGTTTAAAATAATATAATTGTAATAGTTATATGTTCTTATACTAACATTAATAAAATATATAAATCATTGTGCAACGAACTCTAAAAACCGGACGATAATTAATTATAATTATTTTTTGGATATGCAAATTATTGACGACAAATGGCACCTACAAAGTTCTAGCATAATGTAAATATAAACAAACTCTGTAACCAGATTAATAATTTTTACGCACGTGCGAATAAATGTAATGTAACTCATAGTAATTGAAATATATTCCTTGTGTGAGTATTACAACACCCTTCAGAATACAATTCTGGGTAAAATACTGTTTCAGAAAAAGTACACATTTAATATAGCATATCTATTTATATCTATTGAATAATTAAACTAAATAAATTATTTTCTAAACTAATAATAAAAAAGGTATAAATCATTAAAAAATATAAAATGAGAACAACTATTGCATATATAATGTTGCAGTATGTAATAAAAGTTTTACACTTGCAAATTGTATATATCACGAATAAGTAGAATTGTAAAAAACTTCGTCTAATAAGCATATTAAAATCATAAACGTTTACGTAAAAAGAATTGCTTTCTGAAAAATATGATCAACATTTTATCGAAGCAATATCTTAAATTCAAAATGTAATTTTTGTAATTCACTCAAAAACGACTTATATAATAATAGAGAACCTATGTTTAAAACCGTGCTGTTTTCTATAACAAGAAATAAATTGGAAGCAGAATGAATAATAGCTAATTATTATAATTAAATAGATAAATAAATTGGAATGAATAATAGCTAATTATATATATATAATTAAATAGATAGTTGATTTTGATGGAAGCAGTAATTAATAAAAATGTATTTACGCCAAAATATTACAGAACATTAATAATTATATATATATCATACATTAATATATAAAATAGAAACATTACTTTCGAAACAATTTCTAAAACAAATTTCTTTTCTTTATAACGAGAGAAATAACTGCAAATTATTGTCATATAATAACAGTTGTTACTTTAATTTTACATATATTTGTAAGCTATTGTTTATTTCGATGGCTTACAACACAACTGTGTGGTCCGCGCTAGGCACAAAACATGATAACGGCGAAGAACGATGTGACAATCACGTGATTCAAAGTTACCATTTCTTCTTATTATTTGAAAAGATCGTAAACATCATACATAGTACCAATGAGAATACGAATATCGATTCCTATTGATTGAATCTCAAATAATACCTGACAAATAAGGAGGCGATTTCGAGACTGTAAAGCGTTTCGCCGCAAGCTGAACAATTCGCAGTTAATACTCGGACCGTACACTTCTATAAGATACCTTGTTATATTTCGGCATGAAAGAAAAGTAAACTACAAAAGTGAAGATTTTGATAAAATCGTGCGTGGTATATTTCGATGCAAAACGAAGTAAAACAGAAAACACATAAGTGCACTTGTTTAGTGTGAATCTTGTTTTCTATTGAAAATTGTACTTCTTGTTTTCTATTGAAAATTGTACTTCTAAAAGGTAATTATAATCGACTCGTGATATTTCGATAATGTGTCCAACTGTGTCTTCACATATGATCTTCTTATAAAAACTAGCGAGACAAAATAATTTACGTAAAGTATTTTATAATTATTAATGAAGTTCGAGAGGGGATCCTCAGTTCAATTGTTAAAAAAACCAAAAAGTCTTATGTGATCGGGCGTGATGAACAGTTAGTTTATTGATAAATATTTTATAATGTATTAACAAAAAACCCCTAAAATCAAATGAAAAAAAGATAAAATGCATGTAACTGTTGTATGAATACGCTTACGCGAGATGTAACAAGATCGTCAATGTAGGTACTTGAAACGCATATGACAAATGATTAATCAGTACTGCCATAAAACATATTTGTTTACTTATAACATTAAAGTTATGATATATATTCTACGTGAAGATTTGTTATTCGAGTTGTAATGACAATTAAAGAAAGACAATGTCTAAACTTCAAGATTTTAAATTTAACGTAATTCTATAAGTTTAATACAAGATTTTATTTTCTGCTTGCGTAATCATCGCATCTGCTTTAACAGCAAGAAATGAATGTATAACATACACCGGTAACACACTATTAGAATCAATGATGATTACGTATGTAATCTACTTTGATAGCTGATAATTTTGTTTTTAATCGGTGTAACAGTTACTCATTGTATTTATGCTCGAAAGCGTATTCTGTTGTTTGTCTCACATGCGGTAAAATATAATATAAAATTACTTTCTGCCCAACAGTGCTTAATACTCTCAAGATGTTTTCTTCAATTTTACTTCTTGTTGGTCTTCTATCCATTTCTCAATGTGAGAGTAAGTAAAAATCGTGATAATTAACAAAAGTGATCATATTAGAAATTACGTACATACAATATAAATTGCAATATAAACTTTAACAATAAGCAAAAGTATGTGCTTTGTACATGTTTAGAACAAGTTTCCCTTAGACTGTCTTTTATTGAATAATCATAAGTTGTATAAACAGAAAATTGTCAATATATAATGTAAATCAAGTGTTAAAGAAACAAGTTACAATAAACAAACTATTCCTTATATTAAAACACTCACACATGAGTAAACAGATATGAAATATATAACGGTAAACATTTTAAAATAAGAATAAATATACAAAAAACCAGATAGTGATATCTAATATTGATAATATTATCAAATAGACAAATATTGATAGATAATTCATTTATACTAACTGAATTTTCACGCATAGTCAAGCAGAATAATTTTGTGACGTTTAACGTTAAACTACAAGGTCGTGAAATAAATTGTTTGTGTCAAAGCTTATAAATTTAACGGACGTATACATATATATAAATTAATATTACAGCAGAGTCATCATTTACTGAGTACGAGGAGATTCCGATCGATAACAGTGAGTTTCAGGTAAAAATGTAATAATGCTTCAATTGCGATAAAATATCTATCTTGTATCACAGTTCGTGTTCTACATGATCTTCATTTTTGTGTAAATCAAAATTTTTTATGTGTCAGATAATAATTACTTTGGCAGTCACTGTAAAAAAAAAAGTTAATTTACAGATTGCTCTATATGATGTTTCTTCAGAACTTTTTATGTGCGGCGGAGCTTTATTTAATCCTTATTACGCTCTTACCGCTGCCAAATGTGTTTACAGGTAAGAAATTTTTTAATCAAAATAAACAATAATGTGAAGTGGCATAGCATGTCTAAAAAGTGCGCTTTATTATAACTTACGTGAATGTTGTCTATTTTTAGTTATCGTCAAAATTTTTATAAGTTAAAGGTATTCTTGGCAAGAATGTCATTAGATGACGAAAGTTATAGTTATGATATTAGAGGTATATTTCTACACACAGATTTGGAAAAATACATTTTAAATAATCAGAGAAATGACATCGCATTGATCAAAGTAAACTATCAGAACAGTTTTCTCTAATTTTATTATTACCGCTAGTGTACTCATCATGCAAAACATTGATGCAAAATTTTATTTTGCAGTTAACATCGCCAGTCGCCGAAGGCCTAAATATTCAATATGGAATTCTGCCCGACGATGATGAAAATATCGAGCACGGAAGATCAGTGACAGTTCTCACATTTGGTAGAACAGCGGTAAGCCTTAATTAAAGCTTAATTAACTTTGCACAGCGTACTTACATTGCATTTAATTTTATGATTGTTTACCAGAACGTCAATTGTACACAAGTGTTACAAAAAGAACTGAGTTTAGTCAGTCAGGAATTTTGCAGAGTTCAGTATCAACGTTTGCAGTATTACCAGTACGTTATTACCGAAGATTATGTGTGCGCATATAATGTTTTTGGAAGTTGCGTCGTAAGTTAGAAAATGTTTTACAACTTTTGCTCGTATTTTCAAATTATTCTTTTTTTCTATGAAAAAAATACATGTATTACATACTTATTCATGCATACATAGTTCTTGGCATAATAAAACACTAGACATTAAATGTGATATTAAATTAGAAAAAGTGAAGTTATCAATCATGAGAGATATAACGATAAAGCAAATAAACGCGTAATAATAGACGAGTAATAATAGATGATAACGAAAAGTGCAAACTTTTTCACTACATATTGAAAGTTATTTAATTTATTCGAGAATTAAATTTTTTTTAGTATTTACTCGAGAACTAAACACATGCGCGGTTTGTTTTAATTTTTTTTCTTGTAACATAAGAAATATTTTACGTCTTCTTTTACAGGGTAGTTTGGGCTTTCCATTAGTCGATACGCGAAAACAAATTATTGGGATTGTAACATTCCCGTTCATATGTGGACCACTGCTTAATAGTGGCCTCCCGACTGTGTTTGCTCGTGTATCTCCTTATGTTTCTTGGATTCAACAAACAGTGATCCATAGATCACTGTAAACTCTCACAACTTAGAAATAATAAAAATTAAGAATGATGACTACTTTTATTATGACTAACAAGATTGTTACAAGATTTCTTGAATTTTTAAATTCACACACTTGACTTCTCAAAACGCTTATCTAATCTTTATTTATAATTTTAAGAAATTATTATTATATTTATTTTTTTTACTTTTGAGAAATACATCTTGTATAAATAAATATAAAATAATTATAAACAAAGTAAATGTAATTGTTTTAGAAAATAAGAAAGACAATTATCAAAGATAATACTTATAAGTTGTAACATCTTTTTTTTTAGTATTTTATGTCGTATATTTTTGCATAAGGCAAAAAGTAGTTTAGGACGAACTAGATAAGCGTTTCAGAGTTAATAATAACTATTGCCAGAATAGTTAGTAGTATAAAAAATGTACAATATTCCAACGTGATATTATTACCACTAAAATGTACTGTGATTGTTTCCAAATTGTCTACTTTTGTTTCTCCGATATCAACAACATACTTTTTACTGTATAACAAGGAAAATGCGAAATACATTTTTAATGTCTATATTATATCTTGAGTTTTGATTGATGCGATTCCACATTCCTTGCTCATCACAATGTATCTAAAGTGCACATAGATCAAAGCCGAGAATTCGCACTGAAGTATGAAATATTGAGCACGATTACACTCGCATTTGATTAATTAATCTTCAATAAATGATAATTACATTGAGGTTACGCCTTATCTTCTTTTTAATAGAAGTATGAGCATGAGATATATCTTTATGAAAAATCTTATCTGTTTGTAATAGTTTAAAAAAATTATAATATCAAAATTAGCTCGCGATATAAAAAAACTTAAAAAAGTTTTGTTTTCGATGCGATATTGCAAACGTTCATAGAATTTCTCGGTTTTGACGTCGTAAATTAATACTTGAATCTTGCAGAGAAGTAAAGTACAGGGTAGCGTTGTAATTCGAGAGTAAACTGATAGCAAAGGGAGATAACATGGTTCACGCATACGCGTGAACTTCGCACACAATAACTCATCGATATTCATAGATGTACGACGCGAGTCGAAAATCTGCAATATCAAGAATGCGTTCTTTTTTATTGAAAAAAGAGCAATAAAGACAGACTGACTTAAAACATGTAAGCATAACCGTTAGCAAATCTTCTTGACTGCGTTCCGACAATCACTGCCAATACTGAAAGTCCATAGTTCACCGTTACATGCACTGTAGATTTTTAGTATTGACAGTGAATATATCGAAATACCGAAGAGCGAATCTCCTGCGTTGCAAATGGGAGGGAGTCCAACAAGCGAGACGGCGGATATGGTATTCGATAGATCGGTCAGTAGCGATCGGTCATTCGCCGGACTCGCTCGCTTTGTTCTGACCAGTGAGTTGCTCACAATGGACGAACCAAACATTAACGACACAATCGAGTTACTAGAGAGATTCTTAAAGATTCTCAAAGAAGAACAAGTTTTTGATCAAAATGCGCATCATCCTGTCGTGCGATTTCTTCATCCTTCAGAGTTACAGGTAAATAACAATTTTATTTTATATATGAGGTTGTAAAGTCTTTCTTTCTTTTTTTTTCTCTCTCTCTCTTTCTCTTTCTCATATATATATTCTTTTGTTTAAATATTATATAAATACAATATAATATAATAGAAATACAATATAATCGAATATAAGTCGAAAACTAAACCTGTTATATATGATAAGCACTGCTTTAAAGATTATATTTTTACCGCAGTCTCAAAAGAAGTGATAAGACACGGAAATATTCAACAACATGATTGCTTTTGACGTGTGTATCAGCAGGATGTTTGTAGCGGTATCGAAGAATTTTGATAGGTCAATAGTCATATCAATCACAACATTTGCCTAACAAATTTTCAAACTCCATACATATATTATAAAACATTTGACATTTACGATGTTAGTCTATCTCAAGAAATTCCTTATTTAATCAGAATAATATGTCAGAGAATAATAAACATTTTACGTATATATAAAAATTAATATTTTTTATATTTTATTTAATTATAAAGTTGTAAATAATTTAAAACTGATTGTTGTTATTAGTTAAACACCGAGTAATAAATTTTCAGTTAATACTGCGTAGCAACCTAATTTCAAAGACAGCCGGTTAAATATTAACAATAAGATTGTATTATTTTTGTACTTATTAATTTTTTTACGTATAATGAACAGATTTTTATTTGGCAATTAACTTATTTGCAGAATGTTATTAAATACTAGAGAGAATTATCTTCCGTATAAAGTATTTATAGAAACTGATATCTGAGAAGCCTCTTCATTAAATTTAGAAAAAAATTTATCGTTATCTGTTTTCCTCAAATCTATATCGATTTTATATTTTTACACAGAAAGAAATTTCAATTTCGTTGCACGAGAAACCAGCAAGCGACGAGGAAATTGAGCGAGCAATACGACAGACCATAAGATTCTCCGTGAAAACATCGAGTCCACATTTTCACAATCAACTCTACGCTGGCATTGATAAATACGGTTTAATTGGTTCCTGGCTAACAGACGTCTTGAACACTAGCATGTAAGAAGCCGCGAATTATTTCTTGCACAATAAATTCAATAAATTGAGAATAAATTGTGCTCGAATCATGTATTCAAAATAAAATAAAACATAAGTGTTACAAGTATATTACATTTACGCAAATATTTCTCTCAGATATACTTACGAGGTTGCTCCCGTGTTTACTTTGATGGAACGAGAAATTATACGGAAATCAGCAGAGCTGTTCGGTTATCCGGCCGATAATAGCGACGGTATTTTGAATCCGGGCGGTAGTTTGTCTAACATGTACGGAATGGTGGTGGCTAGATTTAGGAAGACACCGAATATCAAGGAGTTGGGTTTGCGTGAATCACCTCAATTAGTGTGTTTCACCAGCGAGCAAGGTCACTACTCAATCGTAAAAGCTGCCCATTGGCTCGGTTTGGGCGTTAACAACGTTTACAAGGTACGCGTGTGTATAAAAAATGTGTCATATAAGGTCTGTTTTTTTCCCTGAACTGACTGCACTAGTTCAGAGTCTATCTTTTTCCTTCTAATATGTGTAACAAAAGATAATCTCTGAACTAGTGCAGCCAGTTCAGGGAAAAAAATAATAGAATAGGGTTTCGCAATCAGTTTCTTACCGCGACGTCTCAGATGTAAAACTAACTGACGTGAAGTAATTGAATTTTTTAAGATAACAATCACAATATTTTTTATCTAGCGAATAAAACGCAATTGTCAATCTCGCAATTACACGTTGCAGGTGCAGACAGACGAGTACGGTCGCATGAAACCGAATGATCTGAGGCGACTTGTAAAAAAGTCGAAAGATGAAAACAAATTACCATTTTTCGTGAACGCCACCTGCGGCACTACGGTGCTTGGCGCCATCGATCCGCTGGAAGAAATCTACGCGATCTGTCGAGAAGAACAACTCTGGTTTCACATAGACGTTCGTATGAACATTGTTTGGTCGAATTGTTTTCTGTTCGAGATGAACAGAGATTTGTTCGGATTATGTTCAACGTATTTTGTTTTAGGCTTGCCTCGGTGGTTCCGTGATGTTTTCGAAAAAATACCAGCATCGATTGCTAGGCATCGCATTGTTCGTAATTATTTTTGTATTGCTACTGTTGTGGAAATAATGACTGATTGACAAGTAAGTATTTATTTCTGACTCTCTGTGTGTTCTATAACGCGGCTGGCTCAGATCTGACTCGCTAGCTTGGAATCCACACAAGATGCTCGGAGTACCGTTACAATGTTCTCTGTTTCTTGTCAAACACAAGGCCGCGTTGGACACGGTGAACTCCGTCAAAGCTAAGTATCTTTTCCAGCAGGACAAATTTTACGACGTGACCTGGGACGTGGGTGATAAAAGCGTGCAATGCGGTAGGAAGGTAATTGCTTCAGATTATACACGTTTCTTCAAAGACACGCACAATCTCGAGCATAAGATCTTGGACTTTCTAGTTTGCAAGTCTAAAAATATTTTTTAAAACAACGTTTAGATGTAAAAAAAAACAAAAACAAAACGTTGTTCTATACAATAATCGCTGCTTGTTCCTTATTTTTATATTTAATTATTGTGCCTAAAGGTGGATGCAATGAAATTTTGGTTAATGTGGAAAGCTCGCGGCACGAGCGGCTTCGAGCAATCGGTGGAGAAGGCAATGTGTTGCGCGGAATATTTTCTGAAACGAATTAAAGAGACTCCTGGTTTTCGATCGGTTCTGCCTGAGTACGAGTGCAACAATGTTTGCTTTTGGTAAGCGATTCCGTGTTGCCGCAAGAATTCGCAATACTCACAGCGAATTGTTTCAGGTACATACCTCCGAGCATGCGTGGACAGGAAGAGACTCCGGCCTGGTGGCGCGATATATCGCGCATCACCACCAAGATAAAGGAAAGCATGGTTCTAGATGGATCTCTTATGATCGGTTACACACCTTTGCCGAATATTGTGAATTTCTTTCGCATGGTTGTGAGCTGCGAGCCGCCACCTACGGAAGCGTCCATGGATTACGCTATCAGTCAGATCGAAAGACTCGGAGCTGATTTATAGAAAAATATCGGCACACAAATCGAGAAGTGTGAAAGATTAATAGAATTATTATTTTAATAGAACTTTACGAGAGGAATTAAATCATTAATTTGTTATTTTTGAATTTAGCCATCTCGCACACATACATATAGTGTAATAAGTGTGTTTACTCCGTGACGTGAAGTATTCCGAATTGTATACTGCGTCTAATCAGCAAAGAATCATTACTGTGACAATTAAATAGACATATAAAATGTACGCAAAATATAAAATATATAACAAATAAAACAATTAAATAAAATATGTACTCACAAAGACAATAAAAAAATGTTTGTATTTCAAACAAGTGCAGAGAAATAAATGCATCTGGTACAAGAGTTTTTACTTGTAATGTATGCAACCTTAATAGTGATACTTTGTTCTATTCACAGCGTCGCGATGTCACCAACTTACGTTATTTCTTGTTTTACAAATATAATATTTTACATTCTCTTTTTTATGAAAATACACAAATTTATATATAATTTATATTTATATATGTAAAAAAAGCGATTGAACTTTTCGGTATATCGCTGTATGTTTGGAAGACATTGGTGAAATCTTTCTAAAAACTCCGAAAATTTCCGAAACTGGAAACTTTATCCGAACAAACATTACAGATATACGGCAAGCGGGAAAGCAAAAAGTAGCGGTTGCATACGAACATGATTCGCGGGCGCGACTCAATGTGAGCCAATATAAACGCAATCGTCGCGCAATATACATGTGTGTTTTTATCGTTACACATCTATTATATAATATACGTAATATAATATATGTCTCCGTTATGTCGCAAAGCTTATAAGAAGACAATTTGTTTTCTGTACATATCCGTATCTTATGGCACTACTATGTCGCTTAGCATACGTATAATTGGACACTATGAGTTAAAAAAACGAGGAAGTAGATAAAGTTTCTCCTCGCAAGAGAGAAACACATATCCGCTTGCGTAACACATTTTAATATTTTTGTACAACACTATCCAATCTGTCTGTTCTCGGTTGACCGAGCGTTTGAATAATTATTGCTACACGACAAAAACGCTTCCTCTCTTGTCACCTTTGCACTCACACAAAAAAAAAGTAAAATAAAATTACATAATATATGTGTATAAAACTGTGGCCTATATATGTGTGAAAAATTCATTTGTGTGGTGAATTATTGTGAAACTTTTATATGTACCCTGATAGGAAAATTGTGAAAATATTGCACAAAAATGGCATCATAAATAACGACGATTTTGCAATAATTGCACTAAGATGATTCGCCATAACGCAACAG
>QVOA01001558.1:0-14241 GCA_014825685.1 Pseudomyrmex cubaensis
TAATTACAGTCGTCAACCAAACGAAATAGATGCATTTACTGCCATTAGAACATTAAGTAAGCGTTATAAACCTTGTAAACTGCGTTCGGTTGATGAAATAATCGTACACGACTTGTACGATCCACACGATTCGTGGCGTAACAACATCGCATTACTCAGAGTATAGTATTCGTTGAGCAGTTTCTTTTCATTCAAATATTCCGTTTATTCAGTAGTTATTGCAACTTCATTTTTTTTCAGTTAAGACGAATTTTTTTTTCAGATGTCTGTGTTCTCTGGGTTAATAAGGCGATTGTGCCTCAGGAAGACGAATTAAACAAAATATTACGACAAAAATGTGTGCTAGTGAGACTTCTTGGATTTGGTATAACACCTGTAAGTACAAGAATAAGCAACTTCGTAAAATAATATACTTTTACGTGTCCAGATAAATTAACTTATATTTTCTTTCAAATTGCAGGAAAACGAGGAACCAAAATCCGACGAAATAATGGACTCTTATCTTAATATAACAGATTGGGAACACTGCAGAAAGTTGTACGAAATAACTAAGTACAACATTTCCGATAAACTTATCTGCGCAAATGGTTTGAGTGAAATAATCATAAATTCTACAGAATACCGCATTGTAAGTTATAAAAAACAGAAATGTGTAACCTCGCATATAATTTACTTCGTTCCTTGCATGAAATTGTATATTTCATATATAAAGTCTATATATTATACGTATATAAAGTATTAGCTTTTGATTAGGTTAGGTAAAAACAAGCACATAAAATAAAAAAAATATTAATTATGAAAAGTATTTATTAAACTTATAAAGCAGATAACTAATTAAATCTTATGTGATAGAAACAGTGACAAAAGAGTAAATCTATCATTTTATGAGTTGCATTACTATAAGAACCTAATCATTTTACGTACTAATCATTTTTCAATACAAATTGTTTTTCACGTTTGTAACATAGAAAATATTTTATTCTTGTTTTCTAGAATGATGTGGGCAGTCCTTTGATCATTAATCAGAATGTAATTCTCGGAATTGCAATAGGTGAGAAAAAAACCAGTTTTTCAGAGTTTCTTGATTTCCCGATGTTGTTTACCAATGTATCATGCTATCGTGACTGGATCCAACGTGAAATCAGTAGATATGACAGAAGATGACTTAAACGGCAATGTGTAGTACAATTTTGAGAAAGCCCTCTCGATTATTACTTCCTTATCTCAGTAACAGCATTCCACTCTATTCTAACGATTTTGATACCAACAGAAGCTTGTTGTCAAAGTTCTACCAATTCTAATAGAAAATAATCTAGTAGTAGAAAGAAATACAAGTTATTGCTATAAAGAAAAGTAATTATTTTTTATGTATTTTATGTCGACATAGTTACATATACTACTGAAGAAAAAATAAGCGGTTTACAAAACTGTATGTTGAGAGGAATGTAATTGAAAATGTTACACTCGTATACTAACTTGTAAATCGTCATACTTCTAAAATATAGGATAACTTCCTACTTTTTAAATTAGTAACAATTAATGGCGAATATCAAGATGTTGCATTTTGTAATTAAAAACAAAATATATACATTGATGGTTATTTGTTTCTTAAATGTGATCAAATATAATCGTTTTAGTTACAAAAAAAGTGTTATTTTTTGCGAATATCTATCCCTTGTTCTCTAATAAATAATTTATAAAATGTGATATACCGTGATCGTTGTCGTATAACGGAAAGATATGCATTTATGTTGTCTTAAATAAGGACGTTTATTCTATTAGTGAATGGAAATATATATCTGGTAAATGATGACAATAACGGACTCAGTTGTAATGATCTTGATTTTGACATATGTTATCAAGGACACATTTCCGAATAACAATCAAAAGATTTTAGCCATTGCTCATTGTTTGTTGAAAAGTTAGTAATGTATTGTAATTCTTTGTGTATTTAATTCTTGTATTGTGTAAAACAGCATTATAAAAAAAGAGAGAAATAGAGATATTTGCATATTATTCCGAGAAATCTAGAACACATAGATGTATAACTAGGTACATATTATACATCTGTAATTATATGTTGTTATTATTTACATGTAAAACAAGAGATCTCATAAATTTATGTAATATATGAGTATTGTTTATTGATATAGCTAAATCGTATATATAGCTATGTTTCATTGTTACTTTTTGAATAATTTTTAACTTTCGGGAATTTTTACACTTAATTACAAGAGACTTATAACTAATACTTATAACTAACGTGACCTCATAATTAACTATCGCGTCTATCAACAATGGTTGTGGCTTCTTTTTGTCTATTTCTCTCTCGGATCTCACTAATTGACAAAAAATTTCTTGCCGAACTCTCGTAAGATGCGTATGCTGTGCACGCACATCGATTTATTTTCCCATGCTATGTCCACAACGTGTGGTTTTATTCCATGCTGTATGCATCACTATTATACCGACATATATGTACATCAGACATATATTTAAAATATATATGAGTTGAAGGAAGAACTAATTTATTTCGATACTTTAAATAAACAGAATAGATATAATTTATGTGTTCCTTTTTCACATAATTTATATTACATAGTAAAAAGTTTTTGATGGTCATATAATATTATTTGTCTACTTAAAAAGTTAAAATTATTTATACACGCATACATGCTCCTATGCCTGACAACAAACTATGATAGAAAAACATATAAGTAAAAATATCAAATGCTCGTATTGTATAAATATAAACAACTGAAAGTAGTAGGTCATGAACATATATAGGTGTTAATTAATTTATTAAACAAAATGCGTAGACGTCATTGCAACAAAACGTTTCGAGCTGCACACTTCAATCTTCTTCTCAGTCATGATAAAATTACTGTCGTATGAGATACATGTTTGTCTGTTCGATAAAAAACATTTAAAAACAGACGGCAAAACATAAAATGACGCAAACAATAAGTCAAACTGATTGCAAACACGTACATATTTGTGTAAAGTAAATATGCACATTTGACTTGTTACTTTACACAAAACATATACGTATTTATAATCAGTAAATATGCATTTGACTTATCGTTTGCGTCATTTTATGTTGTGCCGTCTGTTTTTAAATGTTTTTTATTAAACCGACAAACATATATCTCAAACGACGCTGCGAGAGGTCGAGCAATCCGGCAAGAATATATCACGCGATTAACTACGGAAAGTTTATAGTTAACGCTATATCAAAACGTTATGTCGGTCCTCGCAGTGTAGCAAATCGGCTCGAGAGAGAAAAGAATTTTATACACCGGAGGCTCGTGCAAATACGCATCAAAAATAAAGTCGGTGTCTTGCTGGAGATACGATCTGCTGTAGATCGACACGAGAGCCTTGTCATGGAATGCTAAGTATTGATACAAAATAAGTATTAATATAAAAAGTTATTTTTATATCAAGCTAAGTATTGATATAAAAATAGAGATTGATGTTTCAAGAACTATGGTACGACTGGGACATAATCACAAAACACTTGTCACTCGGTTTATTTGACAACGCTGGTTTTGAAACGTCTTATTCTCTCTCTCTCTCTCTCTCTCTCTCTCTCTCTCTCTCTCTCTCTCTCTTTACAGCAATCGTATGAACATTCTAATAAGAGGTGTTTTTCGGAGAGAGTTTGGATATCTCACTTCTCTCTTTTTGCAATCGGGAGTTCGATGATACACCGAATTTGCAAAAGTTTCGAGTTAAGACAGAATTTCATACAGAAAAGCAATTAAAGGAGAAACACATTTCTTTTTGTCTTTGTACATTAAATCGTTATGTATTAAAGCGTGATCTCTTTTCTCAAACAACTGGAGTCGAACAAAATCTCTCCTTCTTGTCAGCTGGCAACATAAACGCCATATTCTCGATTCAATAAATCCGTCGGAATCCTTGGCACTGCGATTGTCGCGTTTCTTACGTTGCCACGTGACTGCGCAAAAGATTCGAGAGTTACGTGAATCTGACTAATGCGTTGCAGATACAAAATTGCCGATCGTGACAGGTAATTAGAGCGTATGAGAATAATTGGCGCGACTTACAGAAATCTAGGCATATTAGGCATCAAGTCGTTGCTACGTTATAACTTTTGTAAACTTTGCAAGAATCAATAGGCTTTCGAAGATATCGTACGATTACAAATATCACTGGACATTATCGCTCTATCTATCATATCGTACGTGACCGAGAGACAAGATCCTGATGTAAAACGTGTTGCTTTGTAGAACACGCAATAATTTTAAAAAGACAAAATATTTCTATTACTTATAAATAATTTCATATCATGTACAATGCATATTGTAAAAACACATTTCTGTTGAAAACCAAAATTTAATCCGTATAAATCCGTATAAATATAAACAATTTTAATAAACACGACTATTTCAAATTTATCTTTCTTTGTTATTGTTACTTATAAATGTACATATTTACAGTCGTACACGCTATCGTTACATGTTTCCGACCACGTATATCGATTCCTATTGGCGCGTTGAGTCAGACAGATAATGACAGAGAAACTAAATCTGCTCTTGCCTCGAAAAGCGTTTCGAGCCGCGATACGAATTCGCATGTCGGTGATCGAAGTATACCTACACTTTGGTATATCACTTTGGTATCTCGTCATGAAATAAAGTTGAAATAGAGAAGAATCGAGTGATGAATGAGACTGTGCGCGTTACGTTTTAAGTCAAACTAAAGTAAAGCGAAGAACATTGATGTTTTTTTAGTGAATTCTTCTGTGTCATCAAAAAGATAACTGAAATAAACCAATAAAATTTCGAAAATATGCAATTTAAATGTAGCAAAATTTACAACTAATGAAACAAACTAAATAAATTATTTTGTAAAGTAATATAAATAAATTTGAAACAAAATCACACAATAAATTATAGCTACCTATTTAATATAATTTGACATGTAAGTGATTTTTATCAGTGCAGTAGGTATTATAAATGTACTGATGCCAAAGCATATTATTTTTGTATTTCACATTTTAAATTTAAAAAACTTGTTGCTTTCCTCAGTGTTTTCACCAGATCTTATTGCTCGTAAGATGATTTCTTCAGGTTTGCTTTTTTTTGGTCTTGCATCCATCTCTTTGTGTAAGTAAAAACCTTAGTATAACAAATCTGATAATAAGAGAAGTTACATACATTATTAAGTATTTCTATGTAAGTCAGTAAAACAAAAAATTTTATTACGTTGAGAACACATCATAGATTTTAAATTTTCACGTAACGAGAAGAATTTGTAAAAAGAACAAAAACAAATTGTCACTATATAATATAAAACATATATATGTGAAGGAACGTGAAGAAGAATAAACATAAAAAAATTATATCTCTTATATATATTTAATAACATTTCACGTAAAAATTATGAAGTTTGTAATATTGAAGTTCTCTCTTTCTATAGGTAAAAATACATGGTGATATATAGTTCAGATTTCCTAACCTATCAGTACTCGAAATTGATAGTATATGTAACATGAATTATAGATTTTTAGTATTGGCAGTGAATACCAGAATGCAAATTAGAACAAGTTAGATATTACTACAAGCACATTTCTTACATTTATGACGATTACATAGAATCAAATATATATATTTTGATGACACTATAGTAAACTATACTGACGATTATTATATGACATTTACTAGTAAAACATACGAGCAAGCTCTTTAACAATACATAAATTTATATATTTAAATTTTATATTGCATTACTTTCTTTCAACAGGCGTTTTACCTGCAGTTCACGCCGATTCGCTAAATGGAAGGTTCGAGTCCGAAACAATAAGAAGTTTCGGTGAAATACCATACCAGGTAAGACAAAAAAAATGCTTTTTCATTCTATTGGATCTTGTATCGCAGATCGAGTTCTATTACGAGCTTTACTTTTTCTATTTATAAAGCAAAACATTTGGACGTACAAAATTAAAAAGTAACTTAAATGCCGTTGTTAAGCATAAGTTTTAAATTTATAGATTATTTTACAAAATGCAAATACTGGCTTTTATTTCTGTGGCGGATTTCTAATAACTACATATTACGCTCTTACTGCTGCTCAATGTGTTGTAAGGTAAAGACATACATATCAATACAGATAGACAATATGAAATAGTATAACTTGAACGTTTAAAAACGTTAAATATTATATGTCAAGTATATCTACTGTAGTTACAGACGAACACCTGAAGATATAATAGTACATGCCGGCATCATAAATTTGGATGGTCAATCGATCTATATACGTACAGTTAATGAAATAATCATTCACGAACAATATAATCTTCTCGATGTGTGGCGTAACAACATCGCATTACTCGAAGTAAATTACTTGTAGATCAATTTTTTAGTCATCCTGTTCTTTTTATTCATCATAATGCAAAATTTTATTCTTTTCAGCTACAGATTCATATGTCCCCGACGCTATATATTGAATCAGCACGTCTTCCTACATTCGATATGAAAAGTGAAAAAGAAAGTGTAGTAACAGTTTCCGGATATGGAATAATATCGGTAAGTGTAAGAAGAATATAAAAAAATACTTTGCACAATAGCAGTAACTGTTAGCGCATTTAATGTAACTTCATATGCCCACTTAAATTACAGGAAAATCGGGAACCAACGTCCCGTCAATTGCTGAAACGTAATATTTATACATGTCCTAAGCAATATTGCAAAGACATATATAAAACAATTCATTACGATATTGCCAAATCGCATATCTGCGCATATGATCCGATTAATTTCACGCAAAATCGCACAGTAAGTTACAACAAACACTTAAATCTTTTGCATAAATTTTTAATTCAATCTGTCATTTTTATGAAATTGTACATACGTTGCATTTGCATTTTTGAAAAAAAGAAGTATAAATATATTTTAAAAATCTGAAAATAAATTTAAAAAATCAAGCAACCATTTATAAGAGACCTATTCAAAAGAGAGAATTTGTAAAGCAACAAAACAAATAAAAACAGTAAATAAAAAACAGAAATAAATAATTATTTTTTACATGAAATAAATATTTTTTTGCGCATACGCGTGTAGCTAATTTATTCTCAACATAAAAAACACTTTATTCTTGTTTTACAGAGTGACGTAGGCGGTCCATTAGTCGTTAATCGAATAGTTGTTGGGATTGCATCAAGTTCAATAACAGATGTTTATAATCGAACATTCCCAATACTGTTTACTAGCATATGGTCTTATAAAAAATGGATCCATCTACATGTTAGTCCGTAGTGTTACACATTAATAATTATATATCAGTATTTATATATCAGTAGTACGAAGACGAGTAGAATGTCACATTGTTATACTCACAATTTTTATAGCTTACTGCACAATATTTAAATGATAACGTTACACTGTTGCACAACTCTTCTATTACTTTTTAGAAAAAAATATATACATGTTATTATACTAAGAAAAAGTCAAAATTATTTTTTGAGTGACATATTTTATGTAACGACATATTTATACAATGTATAAAAAAAATTAATGTAGTATAAAATTGTACATTTAAAATAATATAATTGTAAAAACTATGTTTTTGTATAAAGACAAAAACATATAATTAATATTACTAATGGAATCCGAAACGTACGAAAACGTTTTTTAACTGTTCAATTTATTGATGTCAAATGGCAACTATCAAGCAGTTAATATTGTGTAAACACGAACAAAATCTGTAAAATAGATTGATGTTTGTAAGTTACATGCAATTAAATATGATAAAAAGAATAGTAATCAAAATGTTTTTTTGTGGATATACAACACACATCCAATATCAAAAAATATATCTTTCACTATTTTGTGAACAGTGATATCTCGTAACTGTTTTATAAGATAAAGATGTGGTTACATTACCAAAAAAAAAAAAAAAAAAAAAAAATATCAAACGTGTGTGTGTACTTCTACATATTCGTGTACATATATTTATTACAAAAAAATAAACATATTTGTAAAGCGTATATATCTAATATAAAGCAAGGAACAGTGATATATGTTTTTAGTAAACTTTCTTAAAGACTGTTATCAAAAAAATAATTTCAAAACAGTAAAAACACTCCAGAAATATTTATTTTAGATATAGCATTTAAAAGTAGCATATTTAGTATTGCTACAGTAAGCACAAATTTTTTTATAAAATAATAAGGCAAATGTCGTAAAATAAGTAGAATCTATTAGTAAAAAGTAAAATATGTATACGTTTTGTATGCCTATAGAATTACGAGATGTACCAATTTTCTTTTCTTTCACATTGTAAATATAGAAACTTGCTTTCTGTCCAACAGTGCTTCTTGTTCTCGAAATTATAGCTTTAGCTGTGTTTCTGTTCATCCATCTTTTTGTGTAAATAAAAATCATAATAAAACATACATAAATTTGATAAGAATAAAACTGTATATTTTGAAGTTCATTATTCATATAATTATCAATAAATCAAGAATATATATATGTACATACACTGATTTCAATATGTTAAACTTAATAAACAACGGTTATGTTTAATACATAATTTTAACTGTTTAAATATACAAATAATTATGTAATCACTAAAACATTGTCACCATGTAATATAAATTACATGAAAAAGATACATACATTATATCTATTCTATTTATTTAAAGAAATCAAACAAAAAGAAACAATTACGAAACATATAATGAAATTTAATACACAACAAAAAGTGGTGATAAAAAATAAAACACCCTAAATACTAGTAAAGGCACATTTACGCTACGCGGATTATATATGGAATTGAATACTAATCTGATAACATTTATATTCAATTTTAGTACTACGAGCACATGTTTTGACACAGCTTAAACTTACATGTTATAAATGTACATATTTTTTCTTTTTTTTCAACAGATATGTCATGTGTCAGCCGTATAAATTTCGGAAAAGTAATGATACAATCAGAGCCCATAGAAATAACGTTTTAAGTAAAACAAAAGACCGTTTTTCTTTCTATTAGGAAAAAAAATCTTGTGTCGCAACTCTATATAAATTCAGTATGAGCTTTAATTATATTATTCAAAAATTTCATAGTTAACATTTATATTAGATACTAATTATTATTGAAACTATTTTACAATAAAGTTTTAACTTACAGATTGTTTTACTTTAAAAGTCACTTTCTGGTTTTAAACTTTTTTTACGGAAGTCTAAGTAATAATGTTATAAACTTATACAATTTGCACAACTCGAGCTGATAAAAAAACAACACAAAGTTTATAAAATCTTGATTTTAATAAATATATGTTATACTGGTTTTTTATTGTTAATTATCTTACATAAAAATTTATAAATTTTTGCTCTGTTTGTCTGTCATAACGTACACGGCCGAAATAGCCAAAATTTTTACAGGTAAGACAATTTGTTTTAGAGAATACGCGACAGATGTAAATAAAAATCATAATCCTGTATTATTCATAAATAATTTTATATTGCGTATAAAGTATAACTCATTGTGTTGTAACGTAACCAATTGTCATAAAGACGAAACGAACATTTCAAACTTATTTGTCTTTGCTATTCTTATTTGTAAAGATCGACCACGCTATCATCACATGTTTTCGAACACGTATATCGATTCCTATTGGCGCGTTGAATCACAGACAATGACAGAGAAACTAAATCTGCTCTTGCCTCGAAAAGCGTTTCGAATTGCGAATTCGCACGTCGATCGTCAACGTATACACTTCGCTACATCTACATAATCTCGTCATACAATAAAGTTAAAATAGAGAAGAATCGTGTGATCAATAAGACTGTGCGCGTTACGTTTAAGGACAAACTAAAGTGTAGCAGAAAACTTTGATTTACTTTTTTAGTGAATCTGATCTGAAGATAGCGTCATCAAAAAGGTAATTTTTCTTTGTTTTCCTGAAGATACCAATAAACTTCTAAACATGTGCAACTAAAATATAGTTCATCTACTATTGTGACAAACAAAAAGCATTACTTTATAAAATAATAATGAAGAAATGTGGCAACCCAATAGAAACTATGAATAATACGTGTAAGCTTTATACCTTCGTATAACGCAATTCTTCAACAACACGGTTTCGATATAACGCAAGTTACAAATTGTAAAATGGAGTCTAATCTTATTTTTTCAATCTGATCTGCGCGATTATGCGAGTCTCGTATAATGCGATTTATATAACGCGCCATTTTTGCGGATCAGTAATATCAGCGTTATATGACGGTTTTCTGTAGATTTACGAAATGTAGCAATTTGTCATTTGTTCACGTTGTAAATATAAAAATTTCTTTTCTGTTCAACAGTGCTTATTGCTTTCGAAATGGTTTTTTCAACTTCGCTTCTTATCGGTCTTGTATCAATCTTTCTGCGTAAGTAAATAAAAACTGTATGTAAAACAACCATACATAAAAGACACGTACAAATTACATACATTATAAAGAATATTCATAGAGTCTTTACTGGAAAGAAATTATAATGACTTTAAAACGTTAAACATAAATAGTTAATTGTAACATTTTAAGTAAACAAAATTGTATGTCTATCAAAAACTAGATGTAGGTAATATAAAAGATGTGAATAACACATATGAGACCTATTCTGTATATTTAAAGAAATTACGCAAAAGTAAACAGTTACGAAATAATTACTGAAGTTTCATAAATAAGGATAAATGATGATAAGAAAGAACAAGAATAATAGAACAAGTTATTTAGTGATATTACAATACAGATACATATTTACAGTTTTTACGTAGATTATATATGGTATAAAACATTGAACAATATTCTGATAACGTTTATATTAATCTTTGATAAAAACACGAGCAAATTTGGTGACAAAGCTTGAACTTATTAAAATTTCATATCCGTTTGTCTTTCTAACAGACGTGACTCCATGTTTAGGCGACATAAATTGCCCGCAAGCAATGGCAACCTTCACAGAAAAACCGTTTGAGGTAAATCGAAAGAATGTTTTTTCTATCTCTATTGCAATAAAATTCTTTTTATCGCACATCTATATAATTTCTGTATGAGTGTTAATTGTAAAATTCGGAAATTGGATAGTTCACATTTGTACTAGATAATAATTACTAATTAAAGAAACTATGAAAAACGAAAACTAAAGAGCCAAAAGTCCAGGATGAAGGTGGAAGTAAAATGCAACAAAAGCCGGTGTAATTAAGTGAACGTTTCGATCTACATTAGATGAACGTTTCGATCTAGATGATCTACATTAAAGAGATCGAAACGTTCACTTAATTACACCGGCTTTTGTTGCATTTTACTTCCATCTTCATCCTGGACTTTTGGCTCTTTGATTTTCGCGTTTTTCATAGTTTGTTTCCTTCGAGCCTTCATCATTATTATTAATTAATTAAAGAAATAATTATAAAGCAAGTTTTAAACGCAGTTTTACCAGATTGTTACTTACAGGTTGTTTTAGGAAATCCAAATCGTACGGTTTTTTGTGGCGGAACTCTAATTACTAATTTTTACGTTCTCACTGCTGCTGAATGCGTTATTGAGTAAGTTACATTTCAATCAAAAAAGACATTATTGTGAAAACAACTATTTTGTTGAACACGTAAGACAATTGGTTTACTATATCTTTCAATACATCTGCTGTAATTACAGTCGACAACCAAACACTATAACTGCATTTACCGGCATTACAAGTTTAAGTACACGTTATAATTCTGTTGAAGTGCGTGCGGTTGTTGAAATAATCGTATACACCTTTTACGATCGACGCAAACCGTGGAATAACAACATCGCATTACTCAGAGTAAAGTATTCTTAGTGCAAGGTTTTGCCATTTAAATATTTTTTTTAGTAATAGTTACTGCAAATGTGTTTCTTTTCAGTTAGGACGGCTTTTTCATCCTACTAATTGTGTTTTTGATCCCTGGGTTAATAAAGGAATTGTGCCTCAAAAAGACGAGTTAAACGAAATATTAAAACAAAAACATTTATCAGTAAGACTGTCTGGATTTGGAATAAATTTTGTAAGTACACGAAGTAAACAAACTTAAAAAACAAAACGTTATACTTTTACGTCATTTAAATTAAGTTAACTTTATGTTCTTTCAATTTACAGGATACAAAGCGACCGAAATCCAACGAGTTACTGGAATTTCATACTTATGTAGTTGATTTAGAATATTGCAAAAGGATGTACCAAGTACTTCAGTACAATATTTCCGATAGACACATTTGCGCATATGATCCAGATACAACCTTATTGTTCAAAGAATACCGCATTGTAAGTTATACAAACACAAATTGGTACATTCGCATGTATTTCAAATTTATTTTGTCTCTTGCATAAAATTGTTTAATTATGTTGTTATATACTATAAAAGCTCTATGTTATATAGTATAGCCTCTTTATTAAAGCTTTTATTATATTATTAATATTATAAAGCCTTTAAACTATACGTACATAAGGTATTAGCTCTCGGTAAAATCAACCAGAAAAAGAAAAAGAAACATAACTTCAAAACTGTGAAAAATATATCAAATTATGAAAAGTAATTAGTAAGGCAAAGCAGATATATAACTAATGAAAAATTAAGTGAGAGAAACTTATGTGATATATAAAAAAATGAATCTGTCATTTTATGAGTTATATTTACTTTAGAAATCTGATTATTTTAAATACCAATAATTAATTTGCCAGTAAAATTTTCACGGTTTTTAACATAAAAAATATTTATTCTTGTTTCCCAGAGCGACGTGGGCAGTCCTTTGATCATTAATCAGAATGTAATTCTCGGAATTGCATTAAATTTGAGCAGTGCCTATTATTCAGGAATATATTATCCAATGTTGTTTACAAATGTATCATACTATCGTGACTGGATCCAACATATAATCAGTACATATGATGAAAATGACTTAGAGATAGCATCAGCATTGGAAACTCGGAACCCTGAGCAAGTGTTCCCTTCGTAATTCAGCATTCTATTCTATTCCAACGATATTGTAACTTTCAGTAGTACAACTCTGTGCTTATACTTCTATTAGAAAATAATCTATTAGTAGAAAACAATACAAGTTATTGCAATAAGAAAAAGTAATAACTATTTATGATGTATCTTATAAAGATATATTTATATATATTGTATAAAAGAAACAATAATTGTATTGCAAAATTACTTTAGAAGAATGTAATTAAAAAGCGTAATTAGAAACGTTACACAGTCGTATACTAATATTGACTTGTAAATAATTATGATTTTAAAATTTAAGATAATTTTTGTGACTTTTTAAATTATTAACAATTAGTGGCAAATACAGATGTTTCATTTTATAATTTAAAAACAAAATTTATACATAAATGTTTAATTCTTGCCTAAGTATGATAAAATATACTGTTTTCTACTCACAAAAGTGTTATTTATGCGAGTATCCCTTGTACGCTCGTGATTTAATGAAATGTGATATCTTATGATCATTGTTGTATAACAAAAAGATGCGTAATGCATTTATGACATCTAAAAATTCTAAAGTCTAAAAGTCTAAAGAAGTCTATTTTGTTAGTAAATAAAAATTTATTTTTTAAGCAAATAAATTTCGTATATCAGGAACAAGAGTTAGGTTCTTTTTGAAAAAAAAATCGTTCTGTTTTTCTTTAAACGCTTATATATTTGAAACTTCGAGAGTTGTTTTCAATCTGTTTGTTTTGATCGACGCAGAATTGTTTAAACTTTTAATTTAAAAAAAGGTTCAACAAATATTGAGTTTTCACAGAGATAATCGATCTTAAAGTCACGTGGATCTCACAGATTCAGTCTGGATAACTTGTAGGTCACTTTTTAGGTCTAGCCTTCAAGAATTAATGTACAAAAATGAAAGTGTGACATTGCATAATGGATTAGCAAAAAATAAAAGTGTTAAAAGAATTTTCTAGCACTAAAGTATACAAAATAGCTTTGTTAAAAAAAACACCTATATGTTATGTTATAAACTTATACAATATATGTTATACTAGCCTCTCATTGCTAATCGTCTTACATAAAAATTTATAAATTATATCACTAAAAATTTTAAATTGAGAAATAAATACGGTCAATAAGAGCCGTTCGCAGAATGGTGTGCGGAAATATGCGTATATATATATATATGAATGTATATATATATATATATATATATATATATATATATATATATATATATATATATATATATATATATATATGTA
>QVOA01001559.1:0-23429 GCA_014825685.1 Pseudomyrmex cubaensis
GTCTGAAGATAGCTGTTTCACGATGATTACATTACTTCAGATAACAACGAAACACTGTACTACCTACGCGACCTCTTGTAAAACGCTACGAATTAATTCCAACACCTAATATATATGCTGGCTTCCAAGATAAACAAAATAATAACCAGTAAATAGGTAAACTAATTTGTGTTGTTTATACTTGCTGCTCGACAGATTGCACTGCTGTTACTGCCTTCCATGCGGCGCCCGTCACGAGGACGACGTTACGATCGTTGAGGACAACTGCTGCTGGTGCAATTACGCCGCCCTGAGAAGGATGCTCGACCTGGGGGAGATCGAGGTTGTCTACGCGACCTTCCACGTCGACGTTGGCGAAACGCCGTTTTTCGTCGCGCTCGATTACACCAAGAGAAAGGTCTGTCGCCGCTTGTCTCGAGTGTGTTATAGTTGTTAATGTTCTCATTATCGCGCGAAATTGCAAACATTAACTTCTTTAACTGAAAGTGGAGAATTGGCAAAGTTTGTCCTTTGATGTTGACTACCGTTCGAAATCGACTATTTAGCAAATTAACGTTACGTCATTCCGCACGGAAGTTTTTATTTTACTTTTTCTGCGTGTATAACATTACGACCGCACGTAATTTCTTACGCAGATTGTAATTAGTATACGTGGAACAATAAGCATGAAGGACGTATTGACGGACTTGAACGCCGAAGGCGAAGTGCTGCCTTTGACGCCGCCGAGGGAGGACTGGCTCGGGCATAAAGGGATGGTGCAGGCCGCCGAATATATACGCAAGAAGCTACAGGAGGAAGATATCATCGCGCGCGCTCGAGCCAAGGTAAGCAAATCGTATATAATGTAATACGTGAATCAGTGTGCGAGTCTCGTTGCTCGTTATCGACGTGGTCAATAATTCCGAAATAATTACCGTGCTCTCTATCGTTGCGTAACAATTGACGATTAAATGCAACGCCTATTACGAGCTGAAGTTTTGATGCGATAAACGAACTTTATTTTCGGTATTTAAATTTTTGTGTTTTTGCATTTAATTAACATTTAAAAAAGAGAGAGAGAGCGCAGGTTCTTGGATTTACTTGGACGTTCGACGGGCTTTCGCTTTTCTCGCTTAAGCAAAACGCGTTGCACAATACATATTACTTTTTCGTCGATTTCTCTTCGTAGAACATACATCGCGAAAAAGAAGAGGAACCAACAGTATATATAAGCCATTTATATCACGTGCTTCTGCGTGCAGCGAAATGTTCCAGTAACCTTTTTCGTCGGATTTAACGAACCGCGTGTCATTGAGCGTGTTTCGAGGCAGTAAAATTTTTCAGACGGCAGACCCATTTCGTGCAATGTATGTGTACGCAAAGTTTATATATACATATTGCGCACACACATATATACTTATCTACATACCGCATAAATATAGACGATATATATCTTTATTCTCCTCCTCACATGTATAGATATTTGATAAATTCGTGCCACGAGAGATTTTGGAGAATACACACACACACAAGGATGTAAAATATTTATTTACAATTGAAATCTAATGACGAGAGAGAGAGAGAGAAAGTATAACCGACGTTGATTTTGACTGAAAAATTAATAAATTGAATAATTAAATCGAAATATATTAACAAGATATTCGTAGTTTTGTAATTTATTACGAAAAATCACGCGAGTGTTCATGATTTTAGACCGTCGTTAGACCGTGTCTCTCGCGTGGAGATAATTTTATCACGAAGTCAAAACTTTTCCCTGTAAAACTTGTCGTCTTTTGGCCGCGTCTACTAGAACGATAAGAAAGCAGCTTTAAGCTAAAAGCGCAACAAAAACTTAAAACAGAAACTGTTAGAGTGAGGCGAGTAGAAGAATGCGAACGAGATTAAGCGCGATCTTCTCTACTTTGATCAGAAAATTTTTAGAGACAAATATTTTTGTATGTACCTACGTCAGAGATAATTGAAAGGATTTTGTCAATCGAACTTTGTTACAGGATCCTTCCAGAGATACGCATCAGTTCGGACTCACACTGGTAGGACACTCGTTGGGCGCCGGCACGGCGGCGATTCTCGCGATTCTGCTGAAGCAAGAGTACCCGGATCTAGTTTGCTTCTCGTTCGGGCCACCCGGTGGACTGTTGAGCATGCCAGCTCAGCAATATACTCAGGATTTTATCACCTCCGTGGTGGTGGGTAAGGATGTCGTGCCGAGGATCGGACTCCGTCAGATGGAGAGTCTGAGAGCGGATCTTATCAACGCTATCAAGAGAAGTGTCGATCCTAAGGTACTATATGAGAAGTTAATTATTGCCCTAACTCGGAATCTCATGTTTTAGATTAAAAGCAGATCAAAAGCTTAGTTAATTCGCAAATTATTCTCGCAAAATTGCAGATAATTTATTAATATATTAATATATTAATTTAAAATCTTCTCATTATATGTCATATTTGTACACGCAAATGAGTTGTAGAATTAATTAATTACATAAAATCAATTATTTACGAAATATTCGACTTTCAACAAATATCGTAAAATAACAAAGTTGAGAACTCACTTCAGATATTTTAAAATTATGAAAACAATAACGCAAGCACGCGTATGTCAATTTAGTGGAAGACAATAATGTGTTCGGTGATGTGTTGTGGATGCGCCTCGACGCCCACATCGGCCGCAAATCTGGAGGCTGGTGGTTGCATCAGCGAATATCAGCGGGATAAAGACCGAGCACGTGCTCAAACCGTGGTACCTAGCGACTCCAGCATCGCTCTGACCCTGCACAGGCCCTTGTATCCGCCAGGACGTATCATACACGTGGTGCGACATCATCCGAACAAGGGCGAGTAAGTAGACACATTGTTTGCGTATTTGTTCAATGTTTTATCTAAAAAAAAAAGAAAAGCACTGCGCACACATCTAAAATAAAAACTTTAGCAGTTCAATTATTTTCCAAAAGAAAACTAAGTTATACTGCAATACAAACTAAAATTAGTTTATTTTGTGCAATAATAAAACAACGAATAGACTTCAGTGTGCTATTGTTTTTTATATTCACTTACGATGTAAAAATAAATAAATTGTTTTAGTACTTGCCTTACTAATTATATGTTTTACAATTTAAAATCTTTGCTCATTATTGTAAATGTCAAATTATCTCTGTTTCGATACACAATGTGAGAATTAAACAGAGAATAGATCGTACAATTTGTTATTGTATGAGATATCAAATTATAATCAATGACAAAAAGTGTTAATTACGCTTATATTTCTTTCTAGGGAGAAATATGAGACGAGTTGGAGGTACGTTTATCAGATAGTTCGTACATTTTCGGGATCACTAATATGGGTTTTTATTGCATCTTGATATGTTTGCACGCGTTTTATGGGATATAAATCCCACGTTTATTGCGTACGATTTTACTTTTTCTAAGTATTTCTTTTACTGCAGACGCGCGATCTTGCGAACTTCTTTAGTTAGAATGGTTTTCAAAGTAGCTTGAGAAAAATATATGTCAATATAAAATCGAAATTTTATTTCTTATATATAAAAACCGTTTTATGTTTTGAAAGCGGTTTTGAAGTTGCAAATTATAAAACACAAATCTCGATAGATGAATTCAAAGTATCGAGTATCGTAATTAATTATTTAATTAATTTAATTAAAACGATTTAATTCGAATCTATTTCGCTGATCAAAGAGAGAGGTGAAAAGGACGTTTTTTTTGTTTTCAAAAATTTAATATTACATACTTGCATACATTTTCCTCGAGATACACAAGATATATGCATGATACTTCTTCCATACTGGTAATGATACATTAGGAGAAATGTTTAGAGATGTTTATATACATATATAAATATAAACTTTATTACGTTCATTATGATCTATCAAAAGTCTGTCAAAACTCCATTTTCCGCAAGTTTTCTCGTTAGTTTTTGATTACATTTTTCACATGAAATGAACTGCATGCCTTCATCCCATAGAGACAATTTTTCTCTCGCGGAAAATAAATTAGCGTAACACAAGACATCCTGATTTTCTCTTTAGAAACTCTCGTATTTTATTAGGACGAGGAATTATGTATAGAGATATCGATTAAATTTAATGAGTTCTTCAATATTACGCGCATTAAATTCTCTTTGAATAAATTTAAGTTCGGTCGGTGGAATAGGAAATTAGATCACGGGATAGCTTTTGAGAAAATCGATCAAGACAGCGCGGATGAAACTAGCGCAAAAAACGATTTACTCGCTGATTTTTCAATTTTTCGTCTCTCTTACATTGGATTGCAGACAAATGTTGAGGAAACGCGAACCGGTGTATCAGGCGCTCTGGGCCGATCCGTGCGACTTCGACGAGGTGTTGATCAGCCCGGTGATGATACAGGATCACATGCCGGACAACATGCTGCGGGCACTGAACAAGGTAAGGCCGGACGCGGTTGTGCGACAGCAGGCGAAGCGATCGCAGGCACCGCTGAGTCGGACTCCGTCGGTGAAACCGGGCCATTACGAGCCTCTGGAGGAGACCACCGACGGGCCCGACGTTCCCAGCGAAGTGATTCAGCGGGATCGGGCGACCAAAAACGTGGATAACCAGACCGTTAATAATTACGATCGTGCGTGTGCTCGGCCGGGTATCGATGATTGCACATCGATCATTGTCGACGTAGAGATACACGAGTGCAAAGAAACGTTACCGAACTCGCATTGACTGTGACAATTAGTTTTTACCGACGATCGTTCAGATTGTTCTCGGTAATGAGACTCCATGACTGATTAAATATCAAAAAAGTGATTAAGTATCAAAAAGAGAATAACGTGCGAGTCACGTTAAAAGAACAAAAAAAAAAAAAAAACTGTATACAAAATTTTTACCATTAGTATAAGTTAATTGCACATACATGTTTGTGTAATTAAATTTTTTTTGATACTTGTTCACGTTTAAAATTTTAGCGTAGAAAATTAGTTGTAGGTTATTGAAAAAATAGATTGCTAATTGTCTTTTATTAGTGTAATTGCTTTAGTTTAGCGTGTAAAATATTACTGTTTCTTTTATTTGTTAGATTTTATTGCGATTGTTGCAAGTGCGCGTACTACTTTTACTGCTACCACTAGTATATTTTCAACAAAACGATGTGATTGTACATTTATATTTACATATGAATTCGATTCGGTTCACAGAGAAGTGTACCGTCTCAGTCGAGAGTAATAGATGAGAATTATAAGCGATTTCCCGTCCTCTCTTCCTCACAGAGGAAAAATTCAGATCCCCGCCCGGTTTCAAAAATTTCGATTCTGTAAGTTTTATGTCGTTTTCGCGTGATCGGAAGGGAAAGCTATTTCGAAGTTGGGTCTTTATTGCCTCTCCCCCCTTGATCATTATATACTGCCTAAAGATAAATGAGTTAACACACACGACTGACATGCATGCTCTTCCACAGTGCATGAAAACTATCGTTCCGTATCGAATTAGCGGTTAACCAGCGGCATACAAATCTGTTCTCGCACGCGACTTCGTTGCTTACCGATGCTCACAGGCACTCGCTCACAATTCGGGATGTGAAGAGAGGTTCTCCGTTTTATATGTTGACTTTTTTCATTTTTTTTTTTTTATATGTTATTGTTTCTCTTACGTGTTATTTTCGTTTTTTGATTTTATGTGGAAAGAAATAAGAATTCTTCAACTGCCATTAAAGAAACATTTGAATTTTTGTGATTGACTTGTGAAACGTGCTTTTTCGCAATCTTTTTAATTTGACAAACAATGTTACACTTCATATCTGTAAAGAGCTTCAGTTTTTATTTGATATCATCAGTTTATTTGACATCAGTGCATATCCTGCTTTTTAATGAAGATTGGTCAAATCGTGTTTTATTTAACAGACCAAGTTCTTTATCTTCTCTCTGCTTCTCGCTCTTTCTCTCCCTTTCTTCTCTCTTCCTCTCCTTTCTCTTTCTCTTCTATTTATTACACGCAAAACGACTAAAATCTTAAAATGTAAACACAAAAGCACAGATGGTTCGATACGAAGTTACTCTGCGCGCAAACATCGGTTCATATTCTGTTATGAATTTAGCGCTAAAATCGGCCATTTGATTTTAATCGATTTATACAAACTTCCTTTCTCTCTCTCTCTCTCTCTCGTTAGAAAATATTCCGCACTTGGAGTGTGTGCGCGTATGTGTGTACATAACGAAAAATTTAACGATCGTATATTTTTAGTCGCTAAATTCGCGTTCAACAGAACATAGGTGTCGTACATATATATATATATATACATATATATTTTTTTACAACGCTAACCCGAAAAATATGTCGCGATGTGGATGGAAATAGACAGGAAGTTTCTCACGCTGGTCGTTTTGTGAATGCACACTTTTGTTTTTTTTGCAACAACTTTGTTATTATTCTGTATAATTTTGCGAGATGTACATATAAATATTACTTCGATCAATATACTTTCTGCCACGAAAACGATGTTGTTCATTTATCAAAGAGCTTCCTAAACGGCTTCTTAATCACTTGTGTAATTGCTTGGAAACAAAACTGAAGCATGAGATATAAAATGAGATTCGAAATGTGGATCGCAAAAACAACGTGTAGTAAATTAATATCGTACAGATGCTTTTGATCTCAACGAATGTTTGTGCGCATGCAACTTAATTTCAGACTTTTAAGAATGAAAACAATTTGGATTGTGCAAAGAGTTAATAAATGTTCGACCATTGATGTACTTACATATCCAGACATTTTATATTCTATCTCAATGCTGCTGAGTTTTGTTTCTTAATTTTGAATGTTTTTACTTGTCATATATTTATTTCGCCATTCTGCGATTTATTTGCCTCACTAGAGCGTTTGATTATTACTACTTTTACCACGTATTTTCTCTTGCGCTATCGTTTATCTTACAGTCTGCAGTCTCTCAACACCACTCCGGCACGCACGAAGCGTCAATGCGTAACGCGCGGCTATAGATGCGGCATTCGGGCATTTCACACTCACACAAAAGCGGCGATGATTGACTATCAGCTCGCTTCTAGCCGCGTGTTCTGCGTGTCGGAGCCGCGAATCTCGCTGTATATTCAACAGCAAATATGTGACGTGCGAAAATTATTTTGTTTCTCAGAGTGAAATGTAGAAAATAAGCATTGAAAAAACGACAGATTTTTATTTATTTAATAGGCAACAAAAAGATTTCGCGAGCGGTGAATATACATATATATGCACGCACGCATGATTAGAATTTTTACACGACAAAAGAACTTGTTTAGCTGATCCCCTCAATCGAGGCGATTCTAAATACTCTCTGATGGCGTGACCGAGGAGTAGGTAGCTCTCAAGATCTGGAATAAGTTAACCAAATCGACAATATTAAAGCGCACACAATTAATTTATCAATAATTAACGGGACGTAATTCTTGAGACGATTCACGACGCGTGCAACTGTAAAGTTTCGACGAGATTTGAGCGAAACTTAGAGGCACATTTCTTTCGAGCGCTTGTATCATGTTACATATGAGAATTTGTCGCGAAAATTCGACCAGACTGACAAAAAAAAAAAAAAAAAAAAAAAATGTGGATTAGGTAGTGGCATGCAAAGATCGGGGAAGCTGCGCGGAAGCGGGAGCAGCGACGGTAATGGAAGCCGATGTTGCCGCAAGTATAGCGACCGAGCTCGCGCTACCACCCCACCTTGATCAGTACTCACACATCGTGGTGCTCCACCGTCAGGACACACTGGACGCCGACACCAACGCACCCTCCTCACGCCATGACACTACAAGGTATACCTGAAAACGGGGAATTTTTCGCATCCGAGATCTATTTTTCGAATCCGACATATATTGTGTAAAAAAAAAAAAATATCACAGGTTGTATAATCTTCACTCGAGAGTCCACGCGTACCTTCGAGAATTCTCACGGATCGATCCGTGTGGATGTGTTAAACGAAACCAAGTGTCCCGAAAATGTGTTTAATATCCCGTATCGATTCTTTTTTTTTTTATCTTATTTATATTTCAAATATCGGAACATTAAATTGGAATCTAGTGCAAATTTAATTAGAGTTCAAATCGGATTTACAACGTAATTAAAATCTGATGTTTTGCGAAAAAATATCACCAATCAAACACGGGTTATCGGAATATGTTTATATAAAACAATTCGACGTGTTTACATTTATTGTTTGCCGGGAATTTCTACTTTTTTTTTTTTTTTGTAAAATATCGGTAGACGAGAAACTCTGATCAGTTCTGTTTGCGAATCGCTCGCGAACTTTGGCTGAGCACTTCCTGATGCAGCATTGATCTTCTGTAGATCAAAAACGACATACATATACACCACACATATACATCACGCATGCATGCGCATCATACACTGACTGATTACGTATCATTTTCATCGTGTACACTCGACCAGAGGCGATTGCTCTAGAGCGAATATTGTTTTTTACAACAGTGTATTGTGTTCTGGTCTGCATGTTAGCAATTTATTGTGATCGAGCAAATGCTGATATATACTGTGTGATTAACTTAAGAAGTAGCGTTGACAATCGAGTGGCTGTTGTAGAAAAATAATAGTTTTGTGACTTGAACTATAATGTCAGTTTTTTTCTATGACAAGTATGACATATTACACTAAAGATACACACATGACAGATATAAAAATAATAATCAAATATATGTAGAAATGGACTATGTATCTACATAGTTGCAAGATATATATACATACGAAGAGATATTCAAAACGCAAAAGCAAGGATTTACATAAAAGTACTACTGCCAAATTATATACAAACTCCGGAATTGATGTTGAGGATTTTTACACAAATCGACGGAACTAGATTAGATCTGTATACTTGTAAGTCTTTTTTTACAATGCTCTGTGTGGCCCGAAGATACGACTATTTACGCCGCGGCCGCGTCGTGGCTTCGCATATGTCAGGTTGTGACAACGCTGGGACCGGCGAAGCCCCAGCGACTGGTGTTCGGGCACGCGTCGTCGACGGAGGCGTCCTCGTCGGAAGCGGCACGGGAGCAACAGGCGATCGAGGTGCACGAGCTGGAGACGCAGGAGCAGGAGATGCGGGCGTTGCTGTCGCCGTCCACCCCGATCAGGTGTCCCGGCAACCTGGCGGGCACGCCGCCCCACCGGCTCTGTCTGGAGACGAGTTTCACGTCGCTGCAGAGCCCGACGGACATACCGCAAGCCGGTCGCGAGCTCAGCGTGGACTCCCATGGCATCCCGTGGGAGTACGTCAGTCTCACCAGCGAGCTGCTCAATACGCCCAGGCCGGAGGACAAACCGTAAGAACGAGAACACACATAAAAAAACTCTTGACGATCCGATATTTCGTGATATGTTCACATTTTGCGGTGTGTATGGGAATAGCAAAGAATTTAGCAACGTCGAGTTGAGATTGGGCGAGTGAATTGAAGAAGAGGAGACCGATATAGCCAGCGAATCGATAATAATCAATGGTATTTAAGTTCTTAATCGCCAACTGATTACGAAACTAACTACAAAAGGTAATCGCAAACTGTCTCGATCGAATTAAACTGTAAAGTTTTTTGTAGAAACAAACTGACGGAGAGAAGAAATTTATTTCTGGATAAATGGAGCGAGAGAAATCGCTCATTCATTCAATTAGTTATCGCACTCGCTTCTCAGACTTTAGCAATCGATTTCACCATCTCATTCATTCTCGCTTCACTCGCTTAGCTCTCTGAATCTTTATCGAAATCATAATAGCACTCTTCAAATTTCATCGCACAACTGTTATCACAAATGATCATGTTCGCGCAGGAAGTGTTTTTAAACGGAAAATCCGAAAAAATAACTTATTATCACACTGAGAAATTCGTAATACAATAATATAAAAATTAAAAAATTAATTAATAATATAAAAATTAAAAACCTTTATCTTTCCACTTGAGCTAAATCCGCACGTCAAGCCTTTTCGCATCAACAAGGTTTCTCTGTGCGAAATAAAACTTGGTCTTTTTTCTTCTGACGAGAAGTCCGAATCGCTGGGACGACACAACGCGCATAGCGCCCTTGGCGACGCCGGAAACGCTGTCGGAGGCATCGACGAGCGGCCCGCCGTCGCCAATTGTGCCAGTGCCCAGGCCGATGCGACGCACCCCCAAAATTCCGGGAAACTTGTCAACGGCGGCGGACGACTTGAAGAACAACCTGCACTACGCGATGCTCTCGGCGAAGAACTACTTTCTTAGAACTGCGGGAGAGCACACGGGTGACAGCAACAACGGCAGCAGCAGCGGCAACAGCGAAGCGAGCTACGAGAGCGCCAAGAGCCTGGCCGCCGCTGGTCTTCCGCCGCCGGTTCCGAGACGACGGGACTGCGTCTCCGTCAGAAGGTAGGCGTATCCCTTTCTCCACTGAAAGAAACATTCGTTTGCTCTTAATAACACTCCGTCCACGCATGTTTTAACATGTGTGAAAAGAAATAAATAAATCATGAAGTAATGTAATTATCTTATGTATGTATGAATGCAGAGAACAACGAACGTGCACGGCAGCGTGCTGCAGAGACGATCTGTCGGAAAATTCGCGCACTCCTTCCTCGCACTCGTCTAAAGTCTCCCGTACCTCGCGTCGCGTCCAAGTAGAGTTCAACGAAGAGACGAATGACACCAACGGGTCGAGCCTGGACTTCTGCGAAGCAAAAGTACTTGAAGAGAATAAGTGACCTTTTTAATTACGTTAGCTTTAATTACGTACTAATTACTGAGCAATGTATCGTTATCTTCAGGGTTCGTCCGATCAACACGACAGCAGTAACGACGTTTTTCTCAGCGTGCGTAGTTCACCAGAGTGCAAAGGTCTCATGGCGCCGGTTACGGATTTGGGCGCTGAGTGGAAGAAGCAGATCGATGCCACGGGTGTGAGCGGCGACACTTCGTTGCCGCTTCTTCGCGGCTTGTCGCCCACACCGGTTTCCGCTCAACACAGTTCGCCGTTCTTCAACACCAAGCGGAAAAAGTACGTGTATCCTATCACGTTGGTGGGGCGAGGAGAGAGTAGCGTCTAGTCGCGTGAACTTTGTTAGTGCTCGTGTGTAGCGAGCAATAGCGAAGACGTTTGTGGACATTTGGCGGAGAAACTGTTGAATCGAAGAGATGAAGTTGAGAAGCTTCAACAAGAGGAAATATATATTGTAAAAACAAAACTCGCTCGAGACAAAATGTAACAAAATCGAGGACCACGACTTATTTGATAGTAGTATCCAGAAGATGACATTCGGACACGTTGTGCCAAATCCTATACATATAGTAGTTCTCTCCCACTCTCTTTTTCCTCTATCTTCTACGAAACAACTGTCGGGACAGTCGTTACCGAAGCAACAGTCAAGGAAACTTATGAAAAGTTAGAACGTTTTTAAAATTTCTATCTCACACGTTTCAGTATCCGCGTAATTTACAGATTAATTTGAAGACGAACATAAAATTATTAAATGTAATAATTACAGAATAATGTAAACACACACGTAATATGGAGCTACCTCTTCTCTTTGTAGGATTTTAACAGTTCCATATTATCCGAAATCTACTTCAACGAGTATTAGAGAGAAAAGAATACCTATTTCTGTAGCGTTACACACACTTGTTCTAGTCAAGAAATTGAAAACTCACGCTGCACACACATACAGTGGCCTACTACGCATCGATATTATTTGTTAAGAATATAGTAAGAAGATGAGAAATACCTGATTTTTATACACACTAACGAATAAACAAATTCCAAATGTATGTTAAAGAAAATCTCTGATCTCACATGCGTTTCAATCGGATATTCGAACATACAGTTTGTATCGGTCTTGGTTCAGAAAAAAAAAATGTGCTTTAACGAAGTTAAACTACACACACACACATACACACACACTGCGCAATTAATCACCTGTTGATACTTTTCTATAACTGTGTGCGCGCGCAAAACGAAAAGAAAATCGAGTTAGTTTATATGATACTAAATAAAGAAAATTATTTCTCGCGAAGCATTATTGCAATTGTATAGTTGAATAATAACCTGCGACCGCGTCAGGTGATGTGATTTCTAGGAATACGCTTAAAGATTAAAGTTTCTCGACATCGCTGTACTTATGTAAAAACAAAAACAAAAAAAAATGTACTTATAACTGGCATTCAAGTAGTCAATATATATAATGTAATAAATTACTGACGCGCCTTGTACTGACATTAATATATAGTTCCCTTAGAAAAGAGAAACATAAATATATATATATATATATAGAGCATATAGGGTTGATTTTAATGTAACAAAGATATTTATATAAGAGAAATAAATGATGAGAGAGACATAATGTTTATATATATTGTACATATTAATCCATTATTTGTATGTTCTTTTGGTGATTGTGTAAAATAATTTTAAGAAATAATATAAACTTATAATATTGCATATATCAAAGAGGATAATAAATTATTATACACAATATCTGACTCTATTTTAATCGCATTCACTGTAAGAGACACTCCTCAATCAACAATTATTTCTATAATTTGATAATCAATTGTTTCACATTTTCTTCTTCCATTCACCTTCAAAAACACGTACTTGCATTCGCGTATACAAGTTATAACAATTAAACAGGATTGTGAACAAAGTCGTTTGTATTTAACAATTCATTGCATTGCACTTGCCCACGGCGGCGTCATCGGTTGTGGATTTTGCACGTAGGACATCACCACCGCCGATATCGACAGCATGAAACAGCTGATGATCTGTTTGGCGTCTTCGCTGACTCGCGAATTGGCGAAGCTGATGCAGGAACAGTAGAGCGCCACCCAGGCGCACCACTTCAGCCTCATCATCAGGCCGCACATGCTGAAGATCATCCCCATCACGTTCATGTAGTCCGGCGGTAGATCCTCTTGCTGTCCCGGATTGTTCGAACCCGGTGGTTTGTAGCGGACTTCCTTGTCGGGCCGTCGAGGATCCGTTGAACTATTCATTTTGTGCTTTAAGTCTGTAATACAGAACGTTAACCGATAAACAACAATAAGTGCAATATTTCACGTATCTTGAAAACAAGAGAAATCGCTGAGAAAGAAGTTAAAAAAGCACAGATACATTTCCTAATTGTTTATACTTTTCGTTTAAAAAAAATACACAAATGTGAGTCATAAAAAGATAAAAGTTTCAAAAAGTCAACACACGAAAGAGATAAACACTCACTCTCTATAAATCTTTCTTCTCTCAATGCTTCTGCGACGACTTGCGAGGAACTTTAAGAGAACTGTAAATAATCAGCTGATACGTCAGCACTCCTTTTCTCTCTCTTTCTAAACTCGTAGCCTCGTGGAGGCGCGCAACCGGAAGCGCCTAAAGGTGGCTTTTCATGTCGATTCACTGATTGGACAGGATGTAAAACTGAATACTCCGAAATTCTCTATCGGACGACCAATCGATACATCGCCGAAGTTGGTTGCGCGACGAATGAAGCAACACGCCGGGAGCGAAGCACAACCAATCGCGTCGAATCTAACAGAAGCGCTTCGGCGTTACATGAAGACGTACTCACGTATACACAAAAGTGTGACAATCGGGAGGAAATAACACAATAATCTGATTATCGCTTTCGTCGCGCGAGAGCTGGAATGTCGATAAAGAGCGTGTTATCGGGACGATCGCGATACTGCAGGTGGGTGCGCGTGATGTAGAAACAACGCGACTTCTCTGTGTGTGCGCGCGCGCGTATGTATATATATTATTGTTATATACCGTGTATACACATCAGAGCCAGAGACTAGAAGTTTGCCCGTGTGCATCAGATGCTTGTTCGTCGGTGTGCCTTTTGTATACGGGGTGCGCGCGCGCGTGCATGTGTGCCCTCCGCAAAGAAAACACAGCTCCGAAACAAACCACGCTGCGAAAACGCTGCTGTCCGTTTGCTGCCTGCCTTCTCCTCAGTGACACTTGAGTCGCGTCTCGCGCGTCGTTAACAAAACCCGCGAGACAAAAACCCCAAGCCGCGGCGAAGCGCACCTTCGTCGTCGATCATCATCAAATCAACGGGACAACGCGGATTAAGAGCCCGCGTCGCGGGCCACACACGAAGAACGAGTTTCCGACTCTGTGAGAGTTCGGTGCCTCTGAGGACACACACGGTAATCTCGGCGTCGGCAATCGATATGACGACGATATTCGCGCGATCCGCTTAATCGCGCCGGACGATGGGTCACCGTTCCGCTCGACGATCGTCGTCGTCGTCGTCGCTCGCGAGCACCGCGGAACCGTGGCGATTCAGTCAAGGTGGACAGAAGTGAATGAGAGCTCTCCTCTTTTTTTTCTGGTGCGTGTGCTGGTGTGTGTGTGTGCAATTCAAAAGAGACTCGCCAATTCAGTGAGGCGAAGAGCTTTGTTTTGTGGGAAAGAGACGAGGAGACACAGCGTGCGCGGATAATTGAAGTGTCGCGGATACAAAAGTTGAGACTCTTTGTTATACGATAAGTGACTTTGATAAGCAAAGAAGCTTGTCTTTATTTTCGTTTATATATACGCATATATACATATATTATATATATATACATATATATATACTCGTCGTGTTGCTTCACACCGTTTGCCCTCTGCTCATTGTTATCACGTCGCGCATCGCATAGCGAGTCAAGCGTTCGAATGTGGAGAGTGCCATGATGGTGATACGGTAAATAATTTCATAATATATATTTATATATGTATTTTTTTTACATGTGTATTTCCTCCTAGTTTCCCAAAACAAGAGCCTCCCCTCCTCCCTCCTCCCTTGACCGTTCTTACGCACGGTCGATAGTGTGTTGCATGACACCGTGTGTCAACTCCGATCGACGTGCCGCAGTGCACCGTATGACTTCTCTACGTATCCGCACCAAACCGATACTGCGTCGCGTTGGCGTATATATAAATAATACGTACGTATATATGTACATACACATATACATATATATATATATAGATACGTTTGGCCCATGATTTGCGCGCTGCCGTATACAGAATAACAATCGTTCGTAAGAGAACGTCTTAGCGCGTGTCGCGTTTATGTCGTTATCGCTCATTATCGCTCAAAACTGTGTGTGTGTGTGTGAGAAAAAACAGCTATTCATTATAACGGGCTGTTATAATATTGAGAATGAAATGTTTTGTTTCGCATCCTCGATTCATCATCTCTTCTATTTATCTCTCCCCGTTTCTTTTTGCACGAAAACGCACTTTTTTCGCGGGAAAAAAGGAGCGCAGAGTCGTTTTGTTGTTGAAATTGTTTAAGAGCGTGTAAATTCAGCGCGTATATTGTATAATTGAATTTTGTTTAGCGTAGGGAGAGAGAGAGAGAAAGCTAGTTAGGCGGAAAACACGAGTCGAGTGAAACGCACAATAACGTCGTTCCATGTGAATGTTTTTTTTTTTTTTTTTTTTTTTTTTTTTTTTCTCTTTGTCTTGCTTCTGGAAACAATTTATCTAGATTTGTTGCTCGTTTCCATTCCTCGAAAACATGTGTACGAATGTACGGTGAAACAGAAGGAATTCGTCAACAATGCATGCATGCACGAGACAAGCGAGGATTGTATACAAAATATTCTTTGTTTATTTTAAAACAGAAATGTTCGTGGTAGTGAGCGAGAAGACATTTGTTCGTTACAACACACACACGTGCGTTGTTATTACACAGAGAAGCTTAATATTTTTGTTATCTTATACATTACTGAGCTGTTGTATGTGTGTGTGTGTGTTAATAATTTTAAACAAATAAAGTTGTTCGAGCTGTTTTCTTTTATTACAACAAGATTGTAACACAGCAGTCCTAATAGCCCATTTTTGCATATATGTAGATGTTATATATAGTTAAATTTGGGAATGATCAAGAGAGAAAGAGAGAGAGAATAGAACCATCTTCCACAAATATACCTCAAATTGTTATATAATTTAATTGTCAGTGACAAAATATAAAAGAAACACGCTCCTCCAATGCAATTGCAAGTAAAGAAAAAAATAAAAAACTATTAAAAGTGGAGCAAACAACTGGTTGTTAGCAATATTCAATTTTAATACATTGTCCAATTCAATACACAGAATTATGTCACGAGGTTGACACATCTTTAATTGGATGTAGCCATCGTGCGAATGCGATGTTGGTAAATATAGGCTTCTTATAACCTTGTTAGAGTTATGTATCTTGTAAAGTTCCCCAACAAAAAAAAAATGCGCAACTCGGAGCTGAGCTGAGTGGTACGTAAGACATTGCCGTAAAAAAAAAAAAAAAAACTAGTTTGTAACTGAAGAGAAAAGCGGTGTTTACGAAACGATGTTGTACGATTTCGACATCGTGAAAAATTCCATGTATATTGAATTGGATTGAATGTATTAAAATTGAATATTAACAAACAACAAACTGTTTGCTTCACTTCCAGATCTTTAATTTTTTTTTTTTTTTTCAATTACATCAAATATAAAACAATTCTGTTTGATAAAAATTGCTGTTGAATGCGAATACAATATAAATGAAACAAATAAGAAACAAAAAACATTCAGTATATTGTGTAAAATAAAATGCATTATACAAATTTGCTTTAAGTAAATTAAATAGAATTGAATATAGAGGAAGAAGTGCGCTCAGTTAATCTTTCATATTGAATGTTTCTCATTGCAGATTATAATTATCAATTTCCAGCTTGCCGCGTATGCAATTGCTCAGATTCCGAACTACAACTACCGCGTGAAGATCCTTAAGACTGCCCATCCTTACCCTTTCAAGTACCATGCGGAAGTAGTAGTCTATAAATCCCGAACGGAGGATGCCGGTAACTAAACGCATTCCATATCCTTCGCGGTAAGTAAATTTTTACGGTTTACATATAAATTATGTAATGTAAGCCGAAAGAAACACTATCTCTCTCTCTATCTACATATTTTGCGTTCACGGCTTTTGTTCAGAGATTTCACGATTTGGATCCTTTTTTTTTTTGTACATACATATATACATAGAATGCGCTCCGTTTGTGTGAGAAACCACAAACTGTGACGATTTATGCAAAACTTGAAAAAAAAAAAAACAAGAGGTTTAAATCGCAAAAAGTAATAGTGGTAGAATATAAAGAGTAAAACAACAGATTTGCTATACAGTATATGTGCGACAAGGTGATGTATCTGAAACGCTTTGCTCGCCCAAAACTCGGCGGTCTCGGTAAAATGTTTTTTTTTTTTTTTTTTTTTTTTTTAAAGAGAGTTCTTTTTACGCAAACCGTGCGGGATCTCCGTTGAATTAGAGTTTTATGGTACAAATACATTAACGATATTAAATTACTTTGCACTTAGCCAAAACCGAATGTAAAAAACTTCGCTGTACAATCTTGCGTATTCTGTGATATTGTTTTTCCTTTTTTTTTTTTCGTTGCTTCCGGGATGAGGAAATGTTTCCAGTTACAGACATCCTTCTGTTCAACAGTTTCCACAGAGTGTGTTGTTAACATATTAATCCTCATTTTTAATACCTAATGAAAAAACTCCCTTTTCCCTGATAAAAGTTGCAATCAAGTAAAATTACCGAATTACATTCAACGAACGAGCGTAATTTATACGGAGTTTTTAATATATACGTGTGTACGCTATGTATATACAAAATTGCATTTATCCTCCCATTTTACTCTGTTAATTTTTCTGACTAGGGCTGTTACGACTGCATTGTTTCTATCTCGAGAGAGATTTATATCCTTCTTTCTCTTTCTCACGCGCAATATTAAACAAGAAAAAAAAACAAATATATAACATAGGCGCTTTTTTATTACACGGGTTTGATCACGAAAACAGAAAAATAAAAGGTTTGTTGTATCGTGTGTTTTGTATTAGATCGGATGGCGGTAGTAGTGAGAGCCCATTGCTCGTAGAGGAAGGAGAGACGGTCGGCGCACCTCACAGTCCTCGCAACATACACAGTCACACTCATTCACATGGCAATCCACATCGGTCCCACAGTTATCATCACGAGAAGCCCAAAGAATTAGTAAAATACGGCGAACTAGTTATACTTGGGTAAGAATATATTCCCGAGCGAAGATAAAGAAAACGACGCACACGCAGAGTACCTTAACGATTTTTTTTCTTTTGTAACATATAAGAGAAAGTGTGTTAGAGAAAGATCCATTTAACGAATGTCAATCTCGGCAGATACAATGGTTACCTTCCACCTGGCGACAGAGGACGAAGAAGAAGTAAATTTGTATTGTACAAAAGACCCGTGCCAAATGGGATTAAACGCAGCAAACATTATATCGTTAAAACGCCTCACAGTTCGCAAGCCATTCTCAACACGAGGCAACATTCCATCTCGTACACACTCTCCAGAACACAGGCCATCATTGTCGAGTACACGGAAGATGACAAGACGGACATGTTCCAAGTAAGTTCGAAACTTCTTCGTTCCTCTGAACTGGAAGAACCAGTTTTTAATTAATCTGACTTTTCGATAAATAAATAATTTTTTTATTTATTTATTTTTTATTTTTTTGAGTTATAAACTTGGTTGAAAAGGATCGGAAAAAATCCTTACGATGATATGGATTCGAACTCGGGTTTTCAGGTTCGCAGCCCTTGCACTCAGGCCGCGAGACCATTGGGCCGGTCCGATAAATAAATAAATAATTTTGTTTCTTGAAGATACATTACTTTTTCCTCTAATCTGACAATGTGTGTGATGTGATAAATCTAAAATTTGATGTGCGTTTGTAGATCGGCCGTTCATCCGAATCGCCTATCGATTTCGTAGTGATGGACACATATGTTGGGAGCAGCGACGGCGGGCCCGTTAACGACGGACGTGCGAACGCCGCTCAGAGCACCATTAGCAGATTTGCTTGTCGGATTCTAGCAGACAGATCAGATCCTAGAATCGCTAGAATTTACGCTGCGGGTTTCGACAGTTCAAGGAATATTTTTCTAGGGGTGAGAAAGAACTTAAAATCTATATTACGAGAGGATCAGTCCACTCAACCAAACTGGATTTCTTCTTGAAAACGTTCGAGCATGAGAAAACAAGTCTTTTTTTTTTGTTTAAGGAGAAGGCAACCAAATGGCAAGAAAATCGCGAGATCGATGGACTCACAACAAATGGGGTGTTAATAATGCACCCGCGGGGGCAGTTCTGCGGCGGCGAGGCGCAATGCGGTTTCTGGCGAGAGGTCAGCGTGGGCGGAGGAGTCTTCTCGCTCAGAGAAAGTCGAAGCGCTCATCAAAAGGGCAATGTGGTGGAAGAAGAGACCAACATTTTACAGGACGGTACTCTCATCGATCTTTGCGGAGCCACTTTGCTTTGGCGATCGGCTGAAGGTCTCGCTAAGTCTCCGGTAACTTGCTCATTACGTGTATACATATATTTTTGTTTTTAACTTCCACGAGGTTATATACAGTTTTTGCAAGTGTGTGTGTGTGTGAATGTCCGTGGGCGATATTGATTTTTGATATAAATTACATACTTTTTTCGTAGACAAACCAAGACCTAGAGGAATTAGTTGATGCTATAAATGCCGGTAGACCGCAGTGTCCCGTAGGTTTGAATACATTGGTTATACCGCGAAAAGCAGCTTCGGATTCGACGCAGCAACAGCCATACGTTTACCTGAAGTGCGGTCATGTGCAAGGACACCACGATTGGGGTCAGGAAAAAGACAAAGTTACAAGGAAATGTCCTATGTGCTTAGTTACAGGAGCGGTAGTCAAACTCTCTATGGGAATAGAGCCTGCCTTTTATGTAGACTGCGGACCGCCCACTTACGCATTTAGTCCCTGTGGACATATGGCAACGGAAAAAACTGTTAAGTTAGTAACACGAAGTCAAAGTCTAATCAATTTATACAATCTCGAATAATATTTATTTCATTTCGTTTCTGTCTGTTTTGCAGATACTGGGAGAAAATAGCCATACCACACGGCACGACCGGTTACATTGCGATCTGTCCCTTTTGCGCAGTGCCCCTCGAAGGATCGCCAGGATATATAAAACTAATTTTTCAAGATAATGTAGATTGAAAATATAAAATAAAGGTCATGTAGAAATTATAACTTCTTAAGAAATATAAGGATTATTAAATAACATGAAAAACATCTGCCACAGACCTTTCTACTTCTCTCTATACATATCAGTGATCAAAATATGAAATCTTTTTATATTATTTACAATTGTGCGTAAAATAAGAAGTATAATAAATTTCTAATTAAAAACTTAAAACTCATTTCTAGAAATAATTGAACTTGCTCAAAAAAATATTTGAAGAAAGCGTAGAAAAGAAGTTATAAAAGATAAAGACAGTAAATGTTTTTAATATTTTATTGCCAAATGTATATGATAACGAGAAACGTTTATTCGTTTTCTTCTGATCGCAAGCGTGCACTAGCGTTTGTCACTCTTATGGAAAGTTGTTGAGCACGCTCGACAATAGCTTTCCTTTTCTTGCTGCTAACGGCATGTGCAATCTCTGCACAGAACTTGCGATTTTGCATCATTAAGACTTCAAGTTCCTGTAAATAGTTTTTATAAATAATATCACGAAAATTTTATTTAACATTCCTACAATTTATTTATATTACAAATTATAACAAGAATTATATGCAAAATAACTTGTATTTTATGTGGATCTTGTTTTACTATTATCTCAGTTCACTGAATTTAAAAAATATAACACAAATACTCACCTTGACATTGTGTACAAGAACTTTACGGAAACCAGTTGGAAGCATGTGCTTTGTCTTCTTGTTGCTACCATAACCAATACTCGGCATCAAGTACTGGCCCTTGAAACGCCTGCGAACTCTGTTGTCAATACCTTTGGGTTTACGCCAGTTACGCTATAAAATATAAGCAAAATAATTTGTATAATAACAAGAACAAACAACGTCTGTGCTCATATTACTATCTTGTGTAATAATGTAACATAATGAAAATATGACCAAGTGTCTTTATACTTATGTGTCTCTCCCATGTATATTTGTCATCAATTATCAAAATAATAACAAATTGTACTTACTTTGAGCTTATTATATCGATCACTTTGGTGTCTCACAAAGTGTTTCGTCCTTTTCTTCACTATTTTAGGTCGATAGACTGGTCGGATAGACATTTTGACTTCTACTTAGTATTGCTGAAATAACAGACACATCTGAGTTAGTTTAATAAGACTTACATTTTTTTCAAAAAATATTGCACTTTTATACTGTAAAAAATAATCAACGACTAGTCAGTATCCGTACAACACCTATTTTATAGATGATTGTTGTAAAAATTAAGGATTCATCGGATGTGATACGTACCGCAACTTATCCTATCAAAAACGCAAAAGATCAGAGGTTAGGTTTTCCACCAAAGAGGAAGTGAAATGCTCGGATAGATAGGATTCAAGTCGCGCTACAAATGCTTCGAAGAGTCATTTTGACTTTGGGCTGGTTTCGCTAACTCCAATTAAAAGCGTCAGTCGTGATTGGCCGATTATGATCAATTCCGCTACACGACAATTGTGACTTATCAATTCGAACGGAATAATTGATCGATTAAAACCAAGTTTCACTTAATCGACCGATTGGAATTGAGCAGTCGCATTTGATCGATCAATCGAATTGATCAGGGTTACACACAAATATATAAAATGTCATTGACAATTTTATCAAAATTTTACCACTTGTGTCATTTGTTGTTCAAAATGTGATTGACATAAATCCGAATTATTTATGGAATTATTAAATCACGTAAAAAAATACACACGAAACAATTAATAAACACACACATGCGCATGTATAGCGTAATAAAAATATTTTCCATAAAAACTAAAGTTTGAATTTTTAATACCGAAGTTTGTGTGAGATAATCTGACAAATAAAGAGATCAAAATGATCAATTGCAAATTTATGCATCTACAATGTAAATGTAATGTGTGTAAAGTTGGGTCGTAACAATTGCAATCCTAGAATAACAATATTTGTTTTTTTTTGTTTTTTTACATATTGATTCTATATTAATATAATCTCAAATAGACGCGAATCTTCTTACGTAAATGCTAAACAAATGCTTTATAAGACGCGCGAGATGCAACTATATTATTATCATTATTATTATTATAATATTCGGTATAATATAAAAAAATAATGTAATTATGTACAAATTACACGCATAACTCTCGCAACTCACGCGCGAGTTAGAGAATCGCTTAAAATCTCTCTTTCTCTCTCTCTCTCTCTCTCTCTCTCTCACTCTCCCTCTCTCTCTCTCTTTATTTATTAAAATTATTTAACAAATACCGCTCGATGGAAAAATGTTTGTGTGGGTGGTAGAAAATGTAATATAAAACAAGCAAATGCAATTTTTTATAACACATTTTCATTGTCTTATAAGTCTATGGTAATTAATAATTAATAACAAGAAAAAAACCTTTTTCATCAATATGTCTAACACAGTAATTATTAAAAGATACAATTAGCAAATTACTATGTTGTGTATTCACTTTGTGTAATAATAGATAATAATATATAATATTGTAATATTTTTTCTTCATAATCATAGCGCGATATCTCTCACGTGCTCAATCGTTTCTTTTTCTACAAATATAATATGGTATCTAATTTTTTATCTCATGTGTTATGTGTATGTATATACATATATGTGTATATATATATATAAATGTGTATATATATATATATATCTGGTATATAAATATATACATATATACACACATATATACTTATCCACTTGGATTATTATCAATCGTTTATTCTGTTTGTTTTTTTTTTCTTTACTGCTATTTATATATGTCCGTATAACCAAATACTAAAAATACAGTTTTTCGCGACAGCAGGTTTTCTTTTTTTTTAAAGTCGTCAAACACCTCACCTCCGGTGATCTTAAAACGCACATTTACATGTACATGTAATGTAATTATTTGCAGCTTTGCCTACAAAATTAAGGAGCTCGTCAAGCGCGGGCGATAATATATTTATATTATATATAAACAGGCGCAAAGAGTGTTTCATTTGTAATCGGTCATATTTAAATCGTAGACTGCGCGGAGAACGGTAACACACATGTAGGCGTTTTTTTTTACACCGTTTACACGCGGAAACCACAACATCAATACCAAATATAACATTGAGCTTCTCCACACACGTACACTCCCACTTCTTTCTTTCTTTCTTTCAACTTTGTCGGACGCATCAACATGTTTTAGATGACATCGTACTCGGCATCTGATCTTTGGCGCATTGTATTATCAACTGGTTTTTCTTATATTACACACATTAACACAGTACGCGATTACACGGCAGAGATACTTTAAAAGCTCCTTAATTTAGCGAGCGTGCTAAATGTATTCACTTATATGTATATATATATAGATGTAGATATATATATATATATATATATATATATATATATAT
>QVOA01001588.1:0-21415 GCA_014825685.1 Pseudomyrmex cubaensis
GGTCGAGAACGGCGCGTGGTAGTAGGAGGCGGCCGGAGGAGAACTACTTCTCCTCACGGCGCACGATATGGTGCTCCGCACTGTACGTGTATGTATACATACATATTGTGTTCTGTCAGATTACATCTGTCACATCAAGTGAATCTTGAGCGTGTGTTTGTTTTATAGATATATGTGTATACACACACATGTAACAGTATTTTAAATAGTTTTTTGCAGACAGCATTATAATTTATTATTAAGGTCGTGATTTCAAAACACATTGTCAGAATCTTTTTAGCGTATTAATGATTAAATTTGCCACTTCACTTCAGTATTAAAAAATACAGCATAATTTTGAATAAAAGCTAAACTTTTCACATGTAAACACAATTTTGTTTTTACTTCGTTGATTTTACTTGTAAAACTGGTGCAGGTACTTTCATTAGGTCGCACAAATGATTTCTAATAGGACGTAGATCTGCGATTGGTCGCTCCCAATCTGTCTCATTCAATTTTGTAAGTATATTTGCCAAATCTTCCTCCGTTATATCCATCTCTTCTCCGTAAAGAGTTAACGCTTCGTAAGTGCGTATGGCGGTTGTCTTTCTCAAACTTGTATATTTGTGACATAAAAATATACTCAACTGACAAAACGCTTTCTTCGCAACAGGACCTCGCACCTAAAAAACATTATATTTGATATAAAAGTAAGGTTTTAATCGTTAAAAAAAAAGATTACTTTCAGTCATTTAATTATCGATTCCGGCAAAGCTATATTCTGTATAAGTTGTTTTCACAAACCTGTAATAACTGGCAAAAAACATTTATGCTACTGATAAGCAGTTTCATATTAGTAGAACATTTTATCTCGCGCTTCAATAATCTCAATATATGCTCCGCAAATTGATCATCTGCATTGTCTAAGATGGACTGAATGCAACCTGAACTCAATAAACGATCCAAGAATGCCAGCATCGATGTTATCATCCTTTCATTTTTGTGACTTTTCTCGAATATGTCTAATATCATCCTACACAGATTTTCTAAATTCTCTTTGTCGATTTCTTGTAAGTAAGTAAACAAAGAAACGCTAGAGTATTTTACCTGATAAAATAGAAATATTGAATCGATTAACAAATCTAAATAACACTAATTAATTATAAAATTGTACTGATCACACTAATTTCCTTTTTTATCTCTCTACTAAATTTTTTATTTTAATAAATATTAAATTTACCAATGATTCGCTTAAGCCACCAACGCTAAATATAATCCCGGTTAACACATCGAAGTCATACGATGAAAAACTCAACATCTTAATAAACCGCGGAAACGTTGCTGATTCCATTCTCCATTCGATAGTCTCCTTACATTCATTGTAAGGAAATATAGTTTTCAACTCATTGATATATGGAATATTTGGAAGTGGCGGATCGCTGTAAGATAAAAGAAAACAAAATATTTTTTGTCTAATAATAGTTTTGTTAATTAATAAGACAATATGTATCTCGCTCTATTTTCTTATATGATTAAAATCAGAGAAAAAACATGAGACAAAAATTAATATAATTTAATATACACACATACCTGTGTATAAGCGCGCTAAAAACAATACCAGCTTGAGCTCGAATTCCATCTATCCTTTCAACAGCTTGTCGTGCGATACCGCCAATGACACTACTCATTAAAGGTTCGGTCAACATAGACGACAAGTTTGCTTGGGACACTAAATTTGTTAATACCTGAGACAAGATATTTTAAAATAGCAAACAGAACTTTATTGTGCATTAATGATGAAAGGTTTTAAATTATTTTTTCCACAATATATACGCACATGTAATCCAGTTATGGCTGCTTCTCTCACCCAAGCACCTATATCACCACGACTGTCTATTGTATATTCTTCAAGAGCCATTAGATAACAATTGTACAAGTTTGGCACAAATAATTGCCACTTGTCTGAAAAATGAACATTTTGATGTTTTCTGAATAAATTTTATAAGTTATTTGCAGATATATGTTGACTCCAGATTGAGATCTCACCTGCCTCGTCAATTCCCAATGTCTGCAATATCATTACTAATGAATGCAAAGCTTCCTTTCTACTTTCCGCCCACTTTAACGTATTCTCGTTTATGCGAGTACATGAGATCAACGCTATTATAAAGTCTTCCACTCTTTCACGAATTACAAATAATGGAAAGTAGCCTGCAAAGAATGAAACGGATTAAACACGTACGTTAGACACCGTATATACAGATAAAATATAAATGTCTTTTGTTTGCTTACCTATTGCTTGTGCAAATCCTATTCGAATAAGTTGATTGCTCGACTGTAAAGATTCTAAATAACGATTCACAATAGCATAACGAGTATCATAGTCAACATCTACGTAATACTCCATAAAAAAATTCGTATGCGCCTCGGCTGCTTTTAATTTAACTGCCGACACCTCGTGACTTAAGCACTCCTCCAACAACTTTTGCCAGTCATCTGCTTTATTCATGATAAACGAATATAAGTGTGTTGACATAAAAAAATTATTTTAATAAGAAAAAACCCGTTTACTTATACTTGCCTACAATATCTGAAAAATGAATAGGAAAGTGAACAATGGAACATTTTTTTATCAACACAGCACAAGCCTGTTTCATCAACTCCCCTCCAAGTCCTTTAAACAGTCCTCTGCTTCTGAACGTACGTATTAGGTCCTGTATGTCAGCTACAGCCGTAACACCTGAATAAATAATTGGTCCGCTTGATATAAATGTTCAAAGAAAATTCTATTTTTATATATTTATATATTTATAAAATTCTATTTTATATATTTAATCTATCATATCCTAAATAAGAACATTTTCTCACCGATGATATTCTCGATTTTGTCGTTAAGATGGTTGTACAGAGCCTCGAGAATTTCCGCAGTGGCTAGCACCGCGCCGTGTCTAACATTTAAATCGATAGAATTCAGCATGTCTAATAACATAGGTAGTACCGTGTTTATCATGTAATTTGGATCAGCCGCCGTCAAATTGAAAAGTGACTGTAACAAATCACTAATAATTTATATAGAACTGAAAGTATGTCGCATACTCAACACAAGTACCTTCCGTTATCATTATTGTAAAAACAACTCACTTTAGCTGAAAGTTCTCTAATTGCAGTATCCCAATGCGTAACCTTCTTCGCAACTAGGTGGTCTATTAAGGGTTTCCTGTATTCCTCATATTGCGCAATTTGTACACTAACAGATAATGCGTTGTAAGCTTCGATCAAATTATAAACGGGACGCGGATATACGAGACAAAAAATGTTTGTTATCAAATTTACCTGATTTTGAGATACGTGTGATTTCTCACTCCAACTTCAAAATAGTCAGCGACAGTTAGTATATCAATACCGTGTGGAAAATTGCCTTGTCTACCAACATTTTCTTGAAACGCGGCTGATGCTGCTCTTCTACAATTTATCTATCAAATGAAATATTGTATAAGTGCAATAAAAATAAACATTACACGCGAGTCATATGCGCAATTCATACCTCTCTGTCAAAACAGGTAACCACTAACAACATTGCCGCGATTTCTTTAACGTAAGGTTCGAAAACATGCGGATCGTAAGCTCTTGGAAAGGACCAGCATATGTAACAAGCGGCGTCTCTGATCAGATAACCGATTGATCCATAAGCTCTAGGTTCATCGAAGACTAAGGCTTGCAAAACTACGGGGACGACGTCATTCAGACGATGAGGTAACAATAGGCCACGTCTTCCTAAAATATGCACGTTAGTGCAAGTAACAGAATAAAAATTTATATTTTTAAGCAAAAGAAAATAGTACCAAGTTCCGCGAGCGCTAAGCAGCCACCATGCCAGGCCGAATCCGACTCGCGTCCAGAAAACAAGTTTAGCACAAACCCCAGCACATCGTCAGCCAAATCCATTGGCAGTCTAGCTGTTATTCTGCCAATACCTTTTGCAGCAGACCACCTATATCCCGACAAATAAAAAGTAAAATATGTACACACATTATTTAATTTATAATGCAGTGTTCTTAGTTTACATATTGAAATATTTAAATAAAAAAAAAAAAAAAAAAAAAATTTATCTCGAAGACCTTCTATGAGTTGTTCTATTATATCTTCAATAGCTGGCGGAATCTCTTGATCTTCATTGTCATTCGAAATAGTTTTCTTAAGATCAGTAAAAGTTTCAATGGTCTCAATATTATCTGTTTTTACATTAAGCATAATGTTTATTGGCCGACTTGTTTTTTGGTAACGCCATGATGCTAATTTTGTTCTCAGTAATACCAAACCTGCGAAATATTACAAAATATTACAGAGATGTGCTTTGTAAAATTATTATAAAGCATAAGAGTTAAGTTTATTTAAAGATACCTATGCGTTGAACAACTTTTATTCCAAATTTCCTAATGAGATCTGCCGGATTGTCACTCAATCGAAGTTTTAACATATTATCAAGAAGCATTTGACTATATGGCTTGACATCTTCTCTGGCACTGTGTTTCAATATTGAAGCTATTACAGCCAGAGGCCCATGTCTGTAAGGATCATCTTCTATGCACTGAAAATGTTTAGAAACATTTAAAAACTTATTTTTAAATTTATCATTGTTATAAATATGTTAAAACCCATTTTCTTTTTTTAAGTAAGATTTGTGTCATAAGTGTTTTATACCTTTAAACACCACATAATCATTTCTTCTAGGTATAATTTTTTGACATCTGATCTTGTTAAAAAGTTTGCTATTAAAAATACAGCTGCTGCAGCACATGCATCTTTTAAAAGACAATATTGTTTACACACTTTTAAAATCCTGAAATATAGAATATAAACAATTTATACTGTTACTTGTCATTCTACTGAGTTTTAACTGAGTTGTATCTAAAACATTAGTACCTGACAACAATAGTTTGTTCTAAATCTATATTCTCAGATGTCTCCAGTCGAGAAAGAGGAAATGGTATTTTTGAAATAATGGACAACCATACAAGAAGAACATATCTGGTCTCCCATGTTTCCACATCTGTTGGATCTTGCTTTTCTAGCATTCGGAGCACAGGTAACAGATCTATCACCTCGTGTGGAAGATACGTGACTATCTTCTTGTACGTCTTCACAGACATGATTATAAATAAATATTTAAATGCGTTGTGCTTGATATTTTCTGTGCAATTGTCATCTTTGATGATCGACAATAAAGACTCGAGTATTCTCTCAAGATACGGATCTAAAAGTTGATGTTGATCCTGATATTGGGACAAAATGAAATTAAAACGATCTCTATTCCTCTCGACGAGGCTCGGTGATAAATCCGGTTTCTTCAGTTCCGCTATCAGAGCTGTCACTTCATCTATTTCTTTGAAAGCGTTAAAGCCGCATCCCACTTTCTCTGGATCCGCACGATCATTGAGCACCATTATTTCACAAAATTTTGCTTCGCTGAGTTTTCAAATGTGATATTTTCTGTTACTGCGCCACGTGCATATGACACAAGTTCGACGCTTATGTATATTTGATTATTTGGAAACTGTCATAATCACATTGACATTTTCAACCGTACGGTTTTAGTGGCGTTGTTGCAATTGTGGCTCAATGGACCAATAAGGGTAGTTCATATGCCATTGACTGCGTTCAGCAGAACAATTGCTGAATTGTTACAAGATGACGCTCGTGTGCACACAAATGCAGTGCGTGAGTGGTGTTTCCGAACGCAGTCACAGATGTTATGATAACATAACCTTGTTTTTAAAAATTAAAAACACAAATTAAATATATTTAAATACTAGTTCTAATGAAATATTTACATTATTATCAGTTACAAAAAATCGTCGTCGTATCATAATATCAGTAAAAAACAATTGAAATGGATATTTTGAAAGCAGAGATAGCAAAAAAGCGTAAGGAATTGGAAGAACTTCGTGTCTTGGTATGTTATGTGTTTTTCTGTCATTAGCAATTGATGTATATTTTTATTCTGAGATATACTTTGCAGGATAACAATAAGAAATATTTCAAAAGAAGTCACTTAATATCAAAAGAACAGGAAGTACATGAAACTGACAAAGGAACAAACGAAGCTACTCCGTCTAATAGTGACCAACAGTCAGAAGAATGTGTGACAGACAGCAGTTCTGAACATTTGCTGTCCAGACAAGAAGTAATTAGACGATTGCGCGAACGAGGAGAACCTATATTGTTATTTGGTGAATCCGAAATAGAAGCATTTAAGAGATTAAGAAAATGTGAAATTCTTGAGCCAGAAGTAAATAAGGTAAAGTAAATCTGTTTATACACATCAGTTTTGTACACTAGAATTTTATATCAAAGACTGAATCTTGACTGTACAAATTGAACAGGGCTTTAGAAACGATTTCCAAGAGGCCATGGAGCAAGTAGATCAAGCATATCTTAATGAAATCTTGACATCATCTAAGTCTCAAAGTCTTGATGGAAAAGGAGATGTAAATGTACCTGATGAGGGTGTTACTTATGAAGATATACAAAAAATGGCAGCTAAATTAAACAAAGGAGACAAAGATTTCGATATGAATGTTATCACTCTGTTTGTACAATATTTGGTGCAAATGTGGGGCAATCAGTTGAACAGCCGGTCAACTGTTGAAAAGATGAGCACAAAAGGAAAAATGAATAGCGCTACGTATGCTCAAACAAGAGAATACTTGAAGCCTCTTTTACGAAAGTTAAAAAACAAATCTCTCCCTGAGGATATAACAGACAGTTTGACAGAAATTGTTAAACATTTGTTGCAGCGTAATTATATATTAGTATGTATTTGATTGTATATGTAATAAGTAATATCTCTGTATAGAAGTGTAATAATAAGACATTTATATGCATAATGTAAAGAATTGAATGTTTTGTAGCAAAGTTAATTGCTTTATTTTATTTCTACAGGCTAGTGACGCCTATTTGCAAATGGCTATAGGCAACTCTCCATGGCCTATTGGCGTAACTATGGTTGGTATTCATGCTCGTACTGGTCGGGAAAAAATTTTTTCGAAGAATGTGGCTCATGTTATGAACGACGAAACTCAGAGGAAGTACATTCAAGCGCTCAAGAGATTAATGACTAAATGTCAGGAATACTATCCCACAGATCCCTCACGATGTGTAGAGTATTCAAAATCTTGAGTTCTTATATAATATGTATAAAATTGAGTAGAATAAGATGGTATACTTAAAATATGTGTATATCTCGTTATTATTGTCATCACAACACAGAAAAATATAGATTATTGATTATTGTATAAAGATGTCCTTTATGATATAAGAGCATAATATATTATTTATATTTTTAACAAAAATATTACATTAATATTAAAAAATAAATATAATTTGCACTTAATACTATCCAAAAATTATATCTAGAACATAATTGTATAATCCTGCAAAATTAATACAAAAAATTTCTCTAAAATGAATATACGTTATTCTCTTCTATTGAGCAAGCATACAAAAGAGATAATGAAACTATTTGATCTATCATTATTTGAACATGTATTTACTCACTCTATGGTCATATGTGATATATATGTGTATATATATATTTATAAAAATAATATTTACTAATTTAACAGAAAATTATTTTGATAAAGCTGTTAATTCATTTGTTTTATTAACAGAAGCTGTAATGGCATTCATCATAGATCCTCTGCAAATAAATTAAAATTATTTCCAGAGAAATACAATTATTATGTAATCAATAGTAATAAAATATATAAAAACTTATGGAATTGTACCTGACACCTCCTACTTCTAAAGCATGAACGCCAGCAATGGTGGTACCACCAGGTGAACATACTTCATCCTTCAATTGACCAGGATGTCTTCCAGTTTCGAGTACCATTTTCCCAGCACCTATCAGAACTTGCGCAGCAAATTTAGTAGCCATTGGTCTGGGTACACCCATTCTCACAGCTCCGTCTGCCAATGCTTCTATAACAAGATATGCCTAAACACATACTAAAGTTACAAATGTGTTACCATTTTTCTATACATGGAACAAGTATTGTGACGACTTACAAATGCTGGACTACAACCCGATAGACTTCCAGTAGCATTCATAAGGCTTTCTGGAATATTTTGACTCATACCAATATAAGAGAACAAAACGTCTATTAATTCTAAATCTTTTTGTTCAGCATTTTCACTGGAATAAACTAAAAATCACACTTAGATTAAGTTGTATCAAGTTTTACATTTAATCCACATAAATATTTCTTATATGTACCTGTAATTCCTTCCCCAACCATCATAGGTGTATTTGGCAAGGATCTAATTACTCTTGGTGCAGTCACAACTGCCGATATTTTCTGAAAATATTTTATATGTAAATTGTCATATAAAAATCTTTATTTGTGACTATTATATAAACTTGTGACTATTATATAAAATCTGCTTTTGCATACATTATGTAAGACTGCTAAAGGTACCCCAGCCATCACCGAAACAATAAGTTTGCTCTCGAATTTTTCACCAGATTCTTTACGCATGGTTTTGAGTGCATCATCCAGTATATTTGGCTTCACTGTCAAAAATATGATATCGCAGTTGCTCATAACTTCGTTGTTCTTTATCGTAAAATGAGCACCTAAATCCTTCCAAAACTCTTGCGTTCTATCAGTACGGCCAGAAACCCAAACATTGTTTGGATTTAATATACCTGTTACATACGTTACATACCAACATGTATACTTCTTTTTTCAGTAATTCTGTGTTTTACTTCGATTTACAACAAATAACAGAAATAGGAAAATTAATTACCTTTGCGAATTAAACCAGCACCTATGGCGCTAGCCATATTTCCACCCCCGATAAATCCAACTTTACGAGATTTTAGATGTTTTTCTATATATTCCATAATGTTGACAGTGATATTATTACAATCTCTGTTTCGAATATATCAAATAGCTTTGAGCGACAGCACGTGCGTTAGGTTTTTTCTTATGATAAGATATCTAGCGTTCTGCGCCACGTGAGCTTAGATGTACTTTTATTATATGTGTACACAGAGCTTATTAAAAATTTGCGCAATAGACGCGGAGGTATAAGGGTAAAAAGGGATGGTTTTCCCCTTTACGTTTTGAGGGGAAAATAGGAAAGAAGAGCAGTGACATTATCGACACGACGCAGTTGTGGACAAGCGATTGCAGTTAGTTGGTACGGCGCTCGCTGGCGCTATTTACCACTAAAATAAAAATCTCCCGTCTTGCCTTTTAGACCTCCGCGCCTATTTCGTCAATTTTTCATGTGTACTGTACATACATACATGCGTACTTGCACATGTGGTAAGTAGACAATCATATGGCGCGCTGACAGTTGTGTGACTTTTGTTTTCTGCGCGAATCATACTAGATCGGGCAAACATTAAAATAAATATATTGTCGAGTGCAGATTGAAGACGACAAGTTATCCCACTCGTACCTTTCAAGATGGGAGTAATATTTCTCGAGCACATCGGTGGCACTCGTCTATTCTCTTGCGCATCATGCGATACGAATCTCACCAACAGGTCACACCTCGTCAGCACGCGTTTTACGGGTGCCACGGGACGCGCTTTCCTCTTCAGCAAGGTCGTCAATCTGAATTATAGGTGCGCCCGTTATATCTTACATTAGACAGAAATTTCTTTAGACATATTTTTTTTTTTAATAAAACGCGATGTTTGTATATATTCACATCAAGCTGTTAGATTCTGCTGTTGTGTTTGCATTTGCTAAATCGTTTTTTCTTTCCAACTACTCTGTGTTCTAATTTCAAAAAAAGTATGAACAAAGAAAAATGCAAAACTCGAGCAATTTTGATGTGAATATTACTAAGTGTTTATATATTCAATGTTTATAATGTAGATGCGATTAACTCTGTGAAATAATATACAGCGAGGTACAGGATAGAGTGATGCTGACGGGTCGTCATATGGTTCGAGATGTCAGCTGCAAAAATTGTGACGCTAAGCTCGGATGGATTTATGAATTTGCAACGGATGAGCAGCAGCGATACAAAGAAGGACGTGTTATCTTGGAACGAGCTCTTGTTACAGAGAGCGATGGATTGAATGAGATTATTTAATATTTAATACCAAATAGTGTGCTTTTTAGTACATTAAGGAACTAACATAGGTCTTATATAAGTTGTAACTTTTATACAGTTCGGTTTAAACCTTGTCAATTATAACTGGACTTTTTGGTTAGTGACCAATTTGTTCACATATAGCCAAGTATTGACAAAGCTCATTGATGTGATAAGCAACATTCAACATTTTTGTGAATAGGATATGATTTTTCTTTTATATAACACAATGTTGTAGAATTGATCCTTTGTATGTCAATCTTAATCTATATTTTGTATCACATCTTATTCATAATGGTTGTTGAATCTATAACTATAAGAATAAACATATATTACTAATCTATTTTCCTGTAGATAAAACACTTGTCTCATACTTCTGGCAAATATATTTGTCAAAAACCTTAAAAAAAAACATACATACAGACTTTAGTAAATAACTGAGTGTATATTGTGAATGAGTGCAATAAATGAAAATGTAAGAATATTCTACATAATTTCATTTATATGTTTCTAGTTAAAGGCATGCTTGACAATATTATGAAGCGTTTCTAATGTCGTTTTAGCATTTATAATTTAAAACAATGCCGTATGTCTTGTATGTAATAATTTTTCAAAAACTCGTGAAAGTCACTTTCCTGCTCGATAAACAAATATTGTATGTAAATACAGGAAAACGAGAATTGATTATACTTGCAGTAACAGATAAGAAAAGATATCCATTATCAAAATTGAGATATATGTATTATACAGCACTTGAAACATTTTTTAAATATCTTTATAAAAAAATATTTAGAATTTTATACTTTTACAATTTATATATTGTTTGGTTTTTTATAAAAAAAAAAAAACATTTCTTTAAGTATATTTTCAGATTCATAATGCTTTTCTCGTTTGACATGCGGAATACGCAAGAGAGAAGAGAAAAGGTAATAATAAACAACGTATAGGCATGGTTTAATTACGTCGTTGTACGTATATATGTATGTATGCATGTATGTAATATACGTGCGGTCGACGCACTCGCGGGAAGAAACGAATTGGTGCGCCGGTGCGCGGATTCGCCACGATTGGTCGTCCTGCTTGGCGTCGCGACCAATCTCTCACCGGATAGCGAGGCGACAGAGCGTCATGCAAGAGCAATTCCTAAACAGAGGCGCCAGGGCATCAGAGGACGAAGGCAGCAGCAACGATAGAGCGAGTGTGGTCATGTAGTCCTTGCCGTGCCGCATGGTGGATAGATGTTTCTCACAATCGGACATCGAGTAAAATGCTGTAACTTGTGCGTCGTCGCCGTCATCACCGCGGCACCGGAGGAGAAAAGAGTGCCCAGTAAAAGCGATCTCTCGTCGGTCCACCTTATACACGGTAATTATGAAATGCATTTTGCATCGCGTGGAACCTGCGGAGTGGAGGGAGAGGAGAAAAAGGAAAGGAGACTCGCCTGTTTTTGCATATTGTTTTTTTATCTCGGTGTAACATCGGCGCGATGAGACCGAATCGTCGATAGACGCAGCGTGTTGTTCACTGCCTAAGTACTACTGTCTCATTTTGACCCAGCCAATGAAGTGACCGCGCGTTGTGCATTAACCATCCCCTTGTGTTATGTTGTAGTCTGTTGCTCCGATCGTCGATCGATCGCTCTCGATCATTCCCGGATCGGTCGCAAGCGAGTCACGGACTCCGGGTGAGACTTTAGTTTTTTTTCCTCCCTTGTATTTTCGTTGCTTCGTCCTCGTGCCTTTCGCCAACGCGCCTATGTTAATATGTATATATATATGTATATGTGTGTATGTGTGCGTCTCCGTCTATTTCTCTTCTTCGTCACCGGTTTCTCTGTTTCTTGTTCCTTTCCATTCTTTCTCTCTCATTCGTTCTCCGTCTTGTGACGTAGGCAGGGCTACACATATAAGAGCGCGAGTAAGCAAGACGTTAAACAAGGACGGAACAAGACGGTATACCTGAAAATTCTCCAATTTCCGGTGAAACCGCACGAGATAGACAAGAGTGACCGCCACGTTGGTCATCTCGAGTGCGCAATACTTTTTCCGAATGTAAGGAAAATAAGTGTCGGACAATGCGTCTTCCCCCGCAAACGCTTCTCTCTCTCTCTCTCTCTCTCTTCCTTCCCCTTTTTCGGTCTACCTCTTCCACATCATTCCGTGTCTCGCGCGCGCGATGCCATTGCACCGCCGAACGGATCACCAGTGGATCGCGCAGGAAAGGCTATAAATATACACGCGCATCGCGCGGGGTAAACAAACTTGACCTCAGTGGAATTCTTATCTGCGTGCATATACACACTTAGACAGGTTTGAGGTTATGTCGCGCCTACGTCCTCGGAAATCTGTATATTGCGTGTTGTACGGGCGATGACGTTGCGAAGGCGGGCAATGAGGAAAATCCGTTCCTTAGGAACGCGGGTCACTTTAATACGACAAGGAAGCGTGTTGCTGTGACAATCGTTCGTCTGCTCGGGACGTCAAACCGTTATCGTTATTGTCTCGTCGAATGTGCGATAAAGATCACGACATTTTAAGGAACATTTTGTGTGACTCGGATCACTAAAATATAGCGCAGCGATAGAAAACTTGTTTTAACGAGTGAACATGACATGTCGGGAGAGAATGACATACTTACGGCACAGTAATCTGTTTTCATAAATTTACAGCACATCAAAAATTAAGCGTTTTGCTTGTTTTCCTACTTTACAAAGATCAAATTTTTTAACATAAACATGCAATGACAGAAGAATTTATTCGATGAAAAAATATCAAGTTTATGTTTACATTCGTATATATTTTGTTTATATTTGTAAAGTAGAAAATATGTTTATGTGAACTTTTTTTATATATTTATATACATATACATATAATGTACATTTTGAGATAAATTTTATTTTTATTTGTTTTGCGTTTCGTACGTGAAAGTATTTTTTGTAGGAAGTTGAGGTTTCAGATGTGAAATTGTATTTTTTTTACATATGTGTTTCTCAAACTCAATTGTCAAAGACAATTTATAAAATAATTTTTTCTATTGTTTTCTAACAGAATACTGGCATTTGTAAGCTAATTGAAGACTGTAAATACTAGTGCTGTGGCTTGAATAGTGATTTTAACTGTACATTAGAAGAAAAATTATTTCATCGTCTAAAATGAAGTGGACACATAATACCCCCTTCTGCGAACAAGTAAATGAACTTACTCGTGTATTCTCCCAATGGAACGATTGCGAACAAACTGTTGTTATTTATGCGCTGGTGCGTCGTATACCTCCAATTCAAAAAAAGTTTATCATACATGCAGTGCAAAGTTTGCTGCCCTCTACAACAGAATTAGAGGCAAAGGAACAAAATGCCAACAATCCAAGTAATTAGAATTATAGTTTTTTATGCTTTTTTGTAGTTTATTATGCTTTTTTTGTTTTTGAAGAATAATGTTTTTATTTTAAAAAATCAGTAATGTAATTAGACAGTAATATCAAAAACTTTTTACTTCAGGTTATATCAATGCATTATCAAATGAGACAACAGAAGTAGCGATTGATCAACTCTTAACACATCTGCCCTTACTAAGGCCCGGGAATGCAGAGTGCAAAGAAAGTTATATAGTAGCATTAACAGAACTAATAAATCATTGTGTGAGTACTGGGCAGTACACTGAACAAACGCAACAGCTCTTGAGTTATACTCTAATACATCCAGCCATGTCTAATCAAGACAGACAGAGTTTAACTCGATGGCTTAGAACTTTGGAAGATCGTATTAGTAATGCACCTGTTCCTAGTTTTGAAGATTATCCAAATACTCTACTAAGGTAAATAAAGTAAATCAATGATATTAATGTTAGTGATAATAAACTCATCTCTTTTCTGTAAAGATGGGAAAGTCTTCCGTGGCAGAGAAACTATAAACAGCCAAATGAACAGACAAACTTCAATACTCAACCAAGCATCATGTTTAATATACAAACATATTCGACAATGTCTAGTAATCGTCAACGTAATCGTTCAAATAGCCTGACACCACCAGTAATGCCACCGCATCACCTTGAAGTTATCGAACGTAATAGTAATAACTTGAACACTTTATGCAGACAGAAAACACGCAGCTACAGTGTCTCCAGTGATCACTGCAGTAAGTTTTAACTATGTATCATGTAACAGTGTTCCTTATATCTTAAGTCGTCGAGACCAAGCTTTTCTCACGATTTAAGTTCCTCTATTTTCCCATTCTTTGGCATTATTTGAGTGGGGAAAGAGTCGTGTTTGACATGCATATGTAGTTTATGTTCATTTTACACATGTGCAATTAGCGCAAGTGTATGATAGTAGAATAACAGCACGAGAGAAAAACTTTTAAATAATGAGAATAGATGAACTTAAGTCGAAGAAAAAAAAACTTTGCTGTATATATCGGAATTTATGTTTATATCTGCGATTCTGTTCCAATGGCGATTATTTTTACTTAGGCAATATTATTGGTATGAGTCAATTGAGCCCACAGAGTTCCTGTGCAAGTAGCCGTAGCGAGAGTCGTTTGGATGATGCTTCAAATCGTTCACTTGCAAGTGGCATGAGAGGTATATGTGCAATTTTAACGCTACTGCGTGACAATAGAAAATTTAGTTTTTTATAGCTTTGTTATGTAGCTTCATATTGTATGTTATTTTTTAAAATCTTTTTTTAACTTTAGAATTCTCAAGAGAGAAAGTGTCAATTTTCTATAGATAATTCTGATGAGATTATTCTCTTTTACAGATAAAAATGTTGACATCTAATTGTGAACTTTGTCCTTTTTTTTTTAGATGTACAAGCATGGCTTAAGACATTGCGTCTTCATAAGTACAGTTACTTGTTTGTCAACATGAGTTATGAGGATATGTTACAATTGACGGAAGACCAATTAGCGGATCAAGGAGTTACAAAGGGCGCCAGACACAAGCTGGCTCTTTCTATCGCTAAACTGCAGCAGCGCTATAACACACTCGTGAATCTTGAAAAGGGCTTGATGTCTAATGTCGATGGCATGCAAAATGCTTCAATTTCGCAAAATTCATCGGTACTAATTAACACGGTGGAAGAACTCAAAACAATCTTATCCACTCCTATGAAACCGAGTCAAGAAAATGATCCGCAAGATATCCCCACGCAATTTACGAAAGTAGTTGGAAAATGTATGTATAAAAGCTGAGAGTTTTGAGATTTATTAAAAATTTTATTTAGAATACTTAAAAAAAATATATATATCTTTTGTTACAGTATGCAGTAGATTAGCCTTGATGGAGAACACGGAGGATAATGTTTTATGCGGATGCGTCACTATCCTCGAGAAGATATTGCAACACGACTGTTTTAATCCGAGTCAGAAGGAGAAGGTACAACAGTGGCGCAGCAGACTAGGCAATCCACGACCGACTCCAAAGTAAGTAGGATACAAAAAAAAAAAGAATCGATTAAAAACAGGATAAAAACTTTATTGTGCAAACGAATTTTTAACGTGACATATATACGTTTATACGTAAAACTTTAGATGGCAACACAATTATGGACATAATGGATATAACAATAGAAGGTATCCACAACAGCATAACAGAAAACCGAGCTTGAATCACATTCATCATAATCAAGCACACAATAACCAATATATGATGACTCCGCATCGAAACAGTATATCCACGCCATATCTGCAAAACAATCAAAATCAGAATATGAATAATTTGAATATAAGCAGCTTGCGTGCTCTACACATAGCTGAGAAAAGATCGAGTTTGCAGGAAACCAGTTTGCAGGTAAAAACACATTTATCTCTTAAATATTACATACGATTGGTTCTCTGTTGATGATACATTGCCTCTGTTTTACTCTATAGCAATTGCAGAAAACATTGCAGCGCACGCATAGCGCACCACGGGATCATTTTCTGAGACATGCTCTTAACGGGACAAACGAGACGACGGAGCCAGAAATTAATTCTCGTCTGGAATCTTTGTGTTTGGAAATGACCGAGCAAGCAATTGGTGGGTTTGGCGAGGTCTAATCTTCCATATTTACATCTTAGAATTTTTAGTAAGTCCCATTTAAAACACAATTATTTTTCGGATTTTTGAGTCCGAAAATTTATTTGCGAGAAACACTATTTGCCAAAACACGAGTGAGCAGGATAACGCGCATTCGTGAGTTATCGTTTTAAAATAAGACTCTAACAGGGAAACGTATATATTTTTTTTGTGTGCAAATAACTACGTGTATACACACTTACGCTTTAATCTACCAAATGAAGAAAAATATCCGATACATGTGACATTTACTAAGAGAAAAAGGTAGAGATATAGATTATTCTTTGAAAATCGAATAACTTACTACACACACACACACACACACGTACGCAGGTGTAAAGCATATTTTTTATTATACCCGATGCAATTATGCTATTTAAGTGACAGAATTTGGCTAGCCAAATGTTATTAGAAAGATAGATTCTTTCCTCGACTATTTGCTGCATTCATATACATATATAAATCTAGTGTATAAAAAAAAGTATATATGTGTACAAACACACACACACACTTTTACCATATACACATATATACATGATAGAATTTTATGAGCAAGGACTTTTTAAATCATATAGCGCACGCAAAAGTACAGAAAAATAAAGCGTAGAAGAAAAAAAGCAAGAAAAACGCGTCATTTATATCATTAAGCGATGGTTTGCAATATTAATTTTCACGTTATCCATTTTAAGAAATGGAATTTGATTTTACAAGGGGAAACGATAATGTTATAGTGAATGTTAAAGGAATTAATTTTTAACAATTGGACTGATTTTTACTTTTTAATATTACTATTATCATATTATTATTATTATTATTATTATTATTATTATTATTATTATTATTATAATATTTTTATTATATACCATTGTCCTTAACATCACTTCTGTTAAACTCTTACTATCATCATCAATACCATTATTGCTATTTTACGAACACAATCACTACTATTCCTGCTACTACCATCGTCATTATCTTTAATATTATCTCATATTCTTACAATCACTACAATATAATTGCTCTTACTGTACTGTTGTAACTCCATTTAGAATGAGCATACTTAGAGAAATTTCTACTTTGTCATATGAGTTAATCGACGTATGTCTCTTTAAAACTTAATCTCGATTATATGACAAAGCACGTATGGCAGCGTGTATGCTTCGTAGTTCGTACATAGATCTCGTGATTTTTGGATTCTTAGTTAACGAACGGCATTCACTCTGTTTCTTTTTCTTGTTAGTTTTACGAGAGATAGTGAAGCTATTTCATGCGAGTAAAATATATACAATAATGGTTAATAAAGGCCTTAAGTGGAGAAAAACGAGAAGAGCGAGATGTAGTAAGAGATGTAGAAATTTGATATCGTAAAGTAGCAGCGAAATTCGAGGAAAAGGTGGGACTGGCGCTCGACATTTATAGCGCAACATCGAATTGTGGCTTTAACGTTCACCCTTTAACCTATAGCATGTTGAAGTAGCATTGCGAGTAATGTAGCATAATATTTTTTTGTGCAACCGCAAAAAATTAAATTTATTAAATTGCATATAGAGTGAGTATAATCGATAACATAAAGTAAAAAAAATAAAAATTAAAAAAAAAAAAAAAAAAAAAAAAAAACAAAAACGCGTCACGATCCGTCAGTTTAGAGTTCTGGATGCTTCAATGTCCTTCCGTTCGCACGGATCTCGTAGGCGCGTGAATAAAATAATTGGATAAGACTGTGAAGAAGGAAAAACTTGTCAAAATATTAAGAATTAGCACGCGATTGAGAAAAAAGAGAGAAAATGAAAAAGAGTAAAAGATAGATAAAGAAAAAACGACCGATATATAACTATCGAGATCGAGTTAAAGATACAGTTAGTTGATTAGTATATATTATAGCAATTATTGTAACAATTATATTCTACTAATAGGGTACTACGTGTAAGACCGCGTGATTTCTTGATAAATCGTCCAGGAATAATCCTGCTAAAAAGAACTGTCTATATTTAGTAATAACCGTAACACGAAAGAAATAACCATATTTAACCATCTATTTCGTTATACATACGTGATATGTTTTACTTGGTCAGCGGCAATAACAGCACCACCAAAAAAAAACTCCGATCAGTTATATATATATATATATATGTATATACATATATATATTATGTATATACATAAATATATATACATCTATATGTATATTATGAACGAAGACACTAAAACTTGAGAAATCAAAAGCTAGTCAAACATTTTATAATTTTTACCAATTAACATATATAGTTAATTAATTGTACATTAAATTTACATATATACACACATATTACCAGAAAATTACACTTTCTCATCTTTACACATATACACATATACCCTATGCATTCACTGTTATATATGCACGCAATAAATATAAAGCGAACGTGAACGCATGTAAGAAAAGCTCAAAGACTGCTCCTAAGCGACATCAGGAATTTCATTCTGTGCGTAGAATTACTACTTATATTTCATATATATATATATCTTCTAATTACTACTTATATTTCATCTAATTGAGGTGTAATCTAATTTCCAACTGATAAAGGGCCGGACCTGAACTATAAGAAAAATACAAAGAGATTTTATCTGCGAAGCGTATATACATATATAACAATTAAAGCTAAAATAAAAAGAAAAAACAATTGCAATCAATCCTTCCGAAAGACGAAGCCGCCGCTACGTTAATTTTCTGTCAATCGATCGTCATCAATCCATCATCAGTGTTATTGCTTACGATACAGCGTAACACACTGTATTTAGTACTTACACATTGTCAAGATCGTTAGACCTGTTGTCTTGCTCAAAATTAACTATCGGCGGCGATTAGTTCATGACTTTCGAAGGTGCGAAGCTGACGATGCGTAAGAACGAGCGATAATGAACAATTAATCGCATAATAAAAAATCACAATTGTGTTATTTTTAAAAATATAAATAATGCACTAACAAAGAAAAATAATGTTTCTTTCAAACGAACATTGTACACAACAGCAAATACAAAATTTCGTTCGCGTTTTGCCATTATAAAAAATATAAAGTTAATATATTACAAATATACATATTATATATGTATGTACGTAGAAAGAAGATAACAAAATGTAAGAAAGTAACGAGATTTTCTTTTTTAAAACTCAAAATCGATGCTTTATTAATATATTAATAGAACTTTCATTTGTGTGTGTTACGTGAGAATAATCTCAGTTATTTCTAGCGATAACAACAATTTCACAAATGATCATGCAAATGTCGATACATTTGTGTACGATGTGAATAGGCATAATTTTCTTAGCGATACAAAAAGATACCATATTGAGATGTGTATCGGCTTTTCAAGTGAATTTTTATCTTCCCTTCATTTCGTTTTATATCTGGAGATTATTCTCTCGTAGAATCGCACATACACGATAATAAGTTTGCTAATATATAAAAGCACCGAAAAAATAACTCCTTGTGATTTTTCGTAATGCGATTGTATTTGATGATTCGCGCACGTGAGTACATTTTAATTGAATCTGGTTAACTGTCAAGTCCGAATAATATGTACCATGTTCGCCGTGTTTTGTTATTGTCTGCTCGGTAATCTTAATTGGAGATAGATGAAAGTAGATATGCGCTGGGGATAAAATCCGCAGGATACTTTTCGGCTGGACACTTGCATAACGACACTTAAATGTGAATGCTTATATTGTGCTTTTGGAGAGTAGTAATAATAATAGAAGTAGTAGTAAGTTTAGAGTGATTTTCCTCGATGTGGATTTCGAGAACGAGACGATGCAAGTTTCCGGCTGAAGGGTGAGTCCTCGACGACCCAGTTAGCAAAGTGATTAGTTATGGTGCGGCTAAGTAAGATACCGTACTGCATTGTAGCGACTGATGCTTTAGGAAAAGAAAAATTTGTGCATCGCACGAAACCGGAAAGCGCGCCGCAGGACGCCTTTCTTCAATCTTCTTGTACGTACACACGGCATTGAAAACGTCTGAACACATAAAGTTGCAAAATGCAAAAAGTCTGCTTAAAGTTCACTTTAGGCAGATAGTAAAATTGTTTTTAAATATTGATGCAATTTCCTGTATTAAGGCGTGATTGACGCCGTGTACGCGCGAGGATTCCCGACCTCGCTCAAGACTAGTGTTCAACGTTTTGCCGCAGCTTCTCCGGAATAATATTAGGTAAGCTGTAATAAGATCCTTCGAATTCGTCAGATTGCTAACTGGAAATACCTTAGTCACATAAGTAACTTGCAACTTGTAAAAATGCAATTTTTGTACTGTTAAAACATTAACTAGACGAAGGTACACTGACGTTGTAGCGTGAAGGAACATTTTACAATAAAAGATTTTTCATACGCATATCGTTGTCTGTCGTTATATCCTGAATGTTTCTTTGCAGATGATAAAGAAATAAAGAAACACGCTGGTTGACTTTAATAATTCTCTAAACAGCATTTATTTTCTTCTTTTATTACATTTCTGTAGTCGCGTCCCGTTCGGAGACGTTGTGCACAGTTTTAACGGTGAAAGATAATAGTAAACGTCGATACACAATGTCCATCGTCTGTGTAATATATAAATATTTAGACCTGTGCCGGCGGGAAAACACGTACGTTCGCCGAATGTAGAATTATTTTAATTTTGTTTGATCAAGTTGTCATTATTCTTGTCCATTTATTATCAATCTCTAACGGAATGGCTACGTACACGTAGAGATTTAATATATTAAGATATCTCTTTTTTTCTCTTACAATATATCGGTACAAGGTTATTAAAATATCGGATACGAGTACAAAACGATTCACGCCACATCTCCTAAAAATGAAGCCGATTCCATATCTTTTCACAAATTTGCATTTCTTCATATCGGCACGATATGATCCTTTCAGACTGAACTGCACTGACCGCTTTTGATAACTAAACTCTTTTTTTTTGAGTCTCTGTCGAGCTCTATATCATAGCTCCAACAGGATATCACGGTGCAGAAAACTAATTTTTAAACATTTTTGATTTGTAAGCTATTTTTTTGTTGAAAATTTGTTAATTGTGGTTAAAGATCGCTCTTACTGCTCGAAAATTTTTCATCTCTAGTAAATAATAGTACTTTTAGCTGGAATATGTACATATGTATAGAGTTGGACGGAGAAACAGAGTTTAGTTAATCACGATGTCGATTCTTGGTTCGCAAGTCATGCACTTTGTCGTTCGTACCAAACATTTGAAGAACCTCCTGGTTTTTTTTTTTTTTTTTTTTTTATATAATCA
>QVOA01001589.1:0-36086 GCA_014825685.1 Pseudomyrmex cubaensis
ATATATATATATATATATATATATATATATATATATATATAAAGAGAAACGTAATATTTATCTACTTGTACAATGAACGCTGTGCGATATGTGAATGAAACTACTGATAAATTTAACGTTTTTTTTTGCAAGCAAATATCTCTTCAAAAGAAAATTCTCAAAGAGAAAAGTATGAGGAGCGACAATTTTAAATACAGTTCGTATAATTCTCTCGAGAGAATTAGAATTCAGTGCGTTCGGCTGCAGTTTCTCATAAAAACAACGCCTGTTACGTAGTTATACTAACGTGCATTAGTTTCTCAAGGTAGTAATAAAAAGCGCTTCTCTGTGTATTTACCAGAGCGCCACTTTTATCACTCCGGAAAATGCATTTGAGAACGGTAGAAACATTGCCGCATTGCTCGAATACTTTGAGCCGCGTTGCTACTATAAACTGCAAGTTGGAATACCCGTGAAAAACAAACGCACGCTAGGTGCGCCATTTTTACAAAGGACGACACACATCTAGGTGTACGTGTATAAACTTTAGCGTCGGTCTTAATAGACTAAAAAAATGAAATAAAAAAAATAATAAGAACAACAAGACTCTGCGAAAAATTTTCAGTAAATTAAATTGTAATTGCTGAAACGCTTCGATCTTGTGTGATCAACTTTACAAAAACAAACAAAAAAGCTACAATGTCATCAGTGACTCTGTTTTTTGAATTTTATTGCTGTTCTTATTTTTTGGACTTGTAATCTAACAGTCTCTCGCCACGTGCTTCATTTAATAAACTGTGTATAAATTATCACGTGCACACAGATATAAGACAGAGAGAGAAGCCGTAAAAGCCTAAATCTAACGTGATACACGCCTGCTTGAAAAATTGTGTACAGTTGCGAAAGCTAAAAGAGAGAAGTGAATTGGAGCAGACATCCTGCGTATTCCTGAAAAAATCTCAGAATTTCAGGGCGGCGCTTGTGACAACGGCACCGGAATACTTGGGACGTTTAATCCCGGTCTGCCATCGTGTTTCATATGGATTAAGTCGCGCTCTCTCTACCTCGAGGATATATAATTCCCATAAGCCAGCTAAATTTCCGGGAGAAAAATTTTCGTATTAAAAATTGCGCACACGCCAATTCCTTTCTCTTCTCCGCGCCTCGTCCGAAACGAATCTCGCGAACGAAAAGAACGCGTTAAAAAAAAAAAAAAAAAAAAAAAACGTTGCGTTTCAACATTCGAATTAAGAAACCGAATGCATTGTCTATCGATCCCTTCATACTTGTTAATGTTACATGGAAGAGCAAGTAAATGGTTAAATGGAAAACCAGGTCACGCGACGAAGAATATATTAACAAGACAAGATGGTACAATAACGAGATATCATTTTCTATTCTTTGCACTCTCTCTGTCTCTCTCTCTCTTTCTGATATATATATGTATATATGTACATATATAGACACGCACACAACTATAGGATTAATATTAATTAATGAAATCGTTTCTTCCCTCGCGTTTCTGCTCACCAAGCTGAATTTGCCAAGCGCTTTGTATAATTGATTGCTTGGGAAAAAGTAAGAGCTTTTATAATGCAGTATATCGCAAGCTGAGTTTCGCATTGCCGAGAAGCATCGAGAATGAGAGAAAGAGAGAGAAATTAGATCGGCTTTCGCTTACGTCCATTGACTACTTCGCATTTCGATGAACCACTGTCGCGCGTTTAATTAATCCGATTACGAGTAAAGTTGTTCCCGATATTCTCACTTGCAACTTGAGTCCCCGCATTAATCCGCGAACTTTAATAAATTACAATTCCCATCGCGTCAGTGTCTTAAGTTCATTCGATTAAGAATATCAGCCCCAAGATATCGTCGAAATATGATAATCGACTCTTTAAAATCGACTGAAATATCAATGCTGTCACAAGTATTTTTAACGATCAATCATATTAAACAGAAACAGATCTGACTGCTCTTGAAGATTCTCTCAAAGTGTTTGAATTATTTAAACAATCAAACTAATCTTTATCTACTGTCTAATTATAAATTACATATTACAGTGAACATTAATTCTCTCTCTCTCGATTACTCTTCAGTTTTATTTTACATAGACGCGTCAATTAAACACTTAGTTAGAGACACGCCTAGTATCTGCAAAAAAAAAAATCGTCGTTGCGTGTCATTCGCGAGGCCGCGGAAATTGGTCTGTGTGGAGGGTAACGACCGTATTAAGTTTCTCATTACTCTGTATAAACCTTTTATTCGCGCATTACTGTTGCATTTGCGGCAATTGAAAGCGATACTTAACAGCCGCTATCCGCGGGAATTCGAAGTGGATACCGCACTTTATAGACGTGAGCCATTCGACGTCGTCGATATCGCCTATAGCGATAGGATTCGCTATATATATATATACGTATACGCGAGAAACGGGAAACCAACAAGACAGTAATAGTACGCCGGAAATATCTCCGCGGTCTGACTACGACGTATATAATCGGTGGAAACCACCACGTCGTTCAGAAGATCATTCGCGTTAAACGACGGGGGATACTTGGCGCACGAATATTCACTCGAGCGATTAACTCTTCGCGGTAGTGACGATGATGAGATGGCGAAAGAGCGTCGTCGGTTTTATTGCTTCTCATTTGCTTCGACTCTACATCGCGTAGTTTTTGAAAGTTTTGAATAGTTCTGATTAGAGTTTTTTTTTCTGTCTTTCTGTCTTTCTCTTTTTCTTTTTCTTTCTTCTTATATTTTAAAGAGACTGAAAAAATTATAAAAAGACTCGACATTTGAAAGTGTCACGAACAATTTTCCAAGTTTCCCGAGAGGACTTGCATAAAAAAAAATTTAATCTATTTCGAAATACATTGCGACTGTTTCAGTGATATTATCATAAAATAACTGGATGATAACAATACAGTTGGTGAATTCTCTCTCGCGCGCTATCGCTATAGTAGACGAATAAATTCACCAGCTACGTGATCGTCTTGCCAATGCCGCGATCGATAGCTCGTTGCGACTCCGTGCGGTTTTCAACTCCGATATTGTGACGACGATGCCCGGTCGGGGACGAATAACGTACTACTGATTAACGTGCTCACGCCCTGTTGAGCAGAATACGCTTGGAGAGCAAACGAGAAAAGAGAAATCTCTAACAGGAACAGATCATGTTTAGAAAAGGGAGACGAGCGTTTGCGAAGATGTTCTAGACGTGCACTTTGGAATATTTTGAGTTTTAATTTCTTTTACTTTTTACCGTAATATCATTGTTATTATGACATCAGATATTAAATGTGTAATTTTTAATATTTATTATTTATATAATATTGAAATCGTAATTGTAAAATTGTTCGTGCGTTTTATTAAATAAAGATAATACTCAAACACGAGATAATACCCGACGCGACGATTTTCAACATTAAATCATCATGTTTACTCAATTTCGTGATTAATCTTTCTTTTATTAAGACAGTTGGGGTAAACCGCGTCGCGTATATTTAACTTTTTTTTTTCACGTTGCTACGTGACTATTTCGCAAAGAATGACTTTATAATCTCCTCCTTGAAGTTCCTCTCACGAACGCGGCGACTCCTATTCCCAATGTCAACGTTATATATCTCGCGTCTGATTTTTCTCGGACACGGTCTCGGATATTAACTTCTAACTGAATAAGTCGGTTACGGCGATCAATGCGCGACATTAGAGCGCCGAGTTTTTTTTCTGCGGAAAAAAGAAAGAAATTTCCGAGCGTACAAATGAGTTTGTACACATTAGAGAGCGAGAAAAATCTATAACGGTAATTGAAAAGTGATAAAAAAAAGCGCGAGATCTTTTTTACTTAAGACCGTGTTTATACAATAAAAATAAATTATATTGTCAGATACATAATGTCAGGCGTAAATGCTTAAGCTTCTTGTTCTTCGTGTTTTTTTTTTTTCGAATATCGAGATCCGCGGATTATAATTCTTACGGATCTATTTTTGTCCTTCTCCTTTCGCTTTTGACCGATTTGTGGAAGACCTTGTCCTTTATTATTCCTGTTGTGTTATCCAGTTTAGTACATCCACGCTATGCAATGCATAACAGAGAGGATGATATTAGCACGCGGATACACATACGCCCGAATGTATTGCCACGGCGAGGATGAGATCTCGCTGTGAGATTCGTTGATTTACCATTTTGATCGACGAGGTGCACCGGAGTGCTTCTGCGGATTATGAACACTGTGCTGCTGTTTAATATAGCAGCTAAAAGCTGCTTAATGCGGTGCCACGAACAATCGTTAACCGTTTCGAATATTACGTACAACATTAACACCTCACATCAATGTGAGGGAGACTTTTTGTGTATTAAAACATTACATTGCGAAAAATTGATTGCAGCGCGGACGCGTGTCTCTTGAAATGACGTACGTCTTCTTCGTTTTCCCTTTAGTTTTATTTCGTTCATTCGTTCAACGGGTTATTTCGTATGCAATCAGTCGTTCTTTTGTTTAATTTCTAGCGAATCGATCACTTATACGAGCGGCTACGATTGTACGCGGGAATAAACTCTGACCGGCAATTTATTCGCACCAGTCTCAATCTCGACCGCGATTTGTTCGTCGTCGATCCACGGGGAATCGTATACGCGACGATCCAGTGGTTTCAGCAAATTGTTATTGCTATCGTTCAAGTTTTCAGAATCACAATGGGGCACTGAGAGCCCCTCTCTCTAAACGAGTCTTTCGCGGTCCACTAATGGCGCTCCGACGGAAACTGCGGCCAACATGTGCGCACGATAAAATGCGCACACGTACGAAAAAGACTGCAATTTGTACGCAGAAAAGAAGCCGAGTCGAGTTCGAATAACCAAGATGCTGAAAGGATTTGCTCGTTTCAGTTTGTTTCTCTCAGAAATATTGCAATAAAGATCATTTCAATTGCGTGAAAATTTTACATTGCGAAAGTGATTTAATTAGCATTTTTTTTTTGGTATTACACGTGAAATTCCCGTGTCTTATATCGATTGCTCTTGTCGTCGAACAGCTTTGTGAACGCAATCAGTGCATTTAACGCAAAATTAAGGTGGCGTTGGCGTTGCAATCGCGAACAATTGCCTGCGCGTTTCTCGAAGTGCAAGCGTGACGTTCTCCCAATTTGATACTCGTTGTATTACACGTAATCGTGTACAACGGCAGACGCGCATTCAAAGCCGCTAACAGAGCCATGATATCGCATTTGCATGGTAGCAAGCGGCGAATGGCGAGGAGGAAGCGGCCGAAAAGATTTCCATTATCAATATACACCGCTGTTACATAGTGGAAATGTATAAGCGAGAAGTCAGATTTGTTCTTATCTAATGTAATAATATGCACATTTTGTTATATTAAAATGAAAAACAAAAAAGATAATATATAAAATTGAGATAATCTGTAAATTAAGCCGATAAAAGTTAACGTAACATCTATTGACTTTATTTACAAGTTGGTTAATTTTTAATTTTAAAATAAGAATATTTTATTGAAGCGTATATTGATATTATTATTATTTGTTATTAATATAAATTTGTCCAAAGATTCAGAACTTCAAAGTTTTTACATCTTCCCGAAATTGTACGGGATTCCAATGTAACGGAACAATTCGTCACAGTTCCAAGGCGGGACAAATGCGCCGTACATTACGGTCGTTCGACAAACTTACCGGGCCTGTTAGAATGGCACTTTGCGGGCTCGCTAATAGCACTTTTAGAGAAGCCGCAGCGACGATTTTGCACGATATATACCCACGTGACAAAACGATCGACCGACCTATTCGTTCAGCGGCGCAACAGAGAAATTCGGGAGAGAGAGTTTATATATATGTATATATATATATATATACTCTCTCATATGTATTCTCTTAGATTTCGGTGGCTTCACGAAACGCGCATACAATTCTCTCGACAGTTCATTGCGTCGCATTTAGAATAATGTCAACGCGACAAAAATTTGTATTTACAACTAGAATTACGTGTAACTAAACAAAATTGTTGTTACGAAAAATTAAATTGTTATTTGATAGAAAAAAGATCTCAATCGTTTATAGAAACATTATTAACAGTTTCTTTGTTTTGAATCTCTTTTCATTTGCAATTTCAGAACTTTCCCAAGATGTACGTTTAACAATTTATCTGCTAATCAGAACAGATTATTCAACCAAAATCTGAGATTTCTTTCTGAATTCCAACAGAGATCAAATCGGTGATGCCGATCTTTTGTAAAGTTTCAAAATTCATATAGGCAAAACGGAATTTGATTAGCGCGTTTATTAGAATAGACAAGCGCGTACGTCTATAGCGTATTACCGGTGCATTCTGATTGTGTGCCGGCATTCGATTCGATCGCCAGCACAAACGATTGCGCGGGGATACATTAGAATAGATCGTAGCTATTCACTTCCGCCCGCATTTTGATGCCATCCGCCGAGCGAGATCAGTGCGTGCAGCCTCATTAAATCCTATTGACGTTCGAATTTTCATCCGACTGCCGGCCGCGAATCCGACACGCAAAATTAGCCGCATTACTCGGATCAATCACACCGCTATTTTGATAGTCACTGGATTAACGAAATTCAAACATCGCGAACGGTATGCGTATGATGCGCCGCCAACTGCGCTTAAATGTACATTACCGTACCGCGTTCAGCTTGCTTGGCACACAATGGTTCTCGAAACGAAAGCCATCCTGTGATTCTCGAGCGCGACCGCGAGCAGAGAAGTCGTCGAGTGTGTAACCGTGCAATTACGGCAAATAAATAATGCGACGACAAAATATACGTTGAACAAAACGCGATTCCACATATCGTTCCTTTATCAATTAGTCTTTTTATCTTTTAATTAATATACAGACGTCACACACATAAGACGCACAAAGTTCGATTTTAATTAATCCGCAACACCGCCAATTTAATTAACTGCAGAGTGTCTGTATATGTAACCTTGTATAACCAGGATAAAATTTAAAAGAGATAGATAACGTTACACGCGCTTACCGTGCGTTAATTATAACTCTGTGGGAATTCTGATTAATTTGCTCGACAGTGGAGGCTGATCCCGAAATCTTTCTCCGTTCCGGAGAACGCAGTTACTGTAGCTATCGCAATCTAACCCCGATTTCACGGTACATTGAAAGCAGCGAGGTAAGACAGGACGAGATGCTGTCTGGGAAAGCAAGGCGAAGAACATACGCGCGGGAGAACACGGAGAATGAGCAAAGGGGGAGAGGAGAAGAAAGAGAGAGAGAATGAGAGAGAGAGAGAGAGAGAGAGAGAGATCTGCTAGTTTCATCAAAGGGCTGACACAGAAACGGTGTACGGTAACCCCAGCGCTAGCCGATCGCGCGCTAGAGCATTAGACAGTATGCGAAAGGAGATACCGGAAGGCAGGCTCGGAAGATAGATAGGTCGGAAGGCAGAGAGACGGAACATCAATAGAGCGCGAAGGACAGCCTCATTGGTCGGTACCAGGGCACCGTATTTCCTTTGCCGGAGGAAGCTCTGCACGCTCTCAGAGAGATAGTGCACGCGTGGCGTTTCGTGTGTAGAGAGAAGAGGAGAGGAGGGAGGGGGAGAGGGAATCGGCCAGGTAATTAGAATTTCCCTAATGTACGCGATACGTCAAAATCCACGAATATACGAGCGACCGGCGTATACATTGCCATAAATCCGCGCGCGCTGGCAGGCAGTGAACTGGCGTCAATGGTGCTTCGACGATAGCCATGTGGAGCGAGAGAGAGAGAGAGAGAGAGAGAGAAGTAGGAAAGGGGTGAGTTTGTACGTGACCACGTGTTTGTACAGGGTTGATATCTAACTGTATGTATATGCGAGAGAATATGCATATAAATCTATGTCCTGCACGAGACGTCTACTGTTGACGTTAGGATTTCAATCATCTTGATTATTAAATAATTAATGTACACAATGTTGTATGATTATAATTACGATATAATATTCTCTTGTTCCGCGCGTGTAACACGTGTAAGACAGTTACGATAATTTAGAGAAACAGTTAAAAGAGAAAAATACTTGAAACGGAATGTCCGACGAGAGATTTATTTCCTTTAAAATGAAAGAAAAGAGAACGACTCCGGTTTCTTTTAACTTTTCCAGATTTGTTTTAACTTCGGAAACAGTTGAGGATTAGAGCTTGAAGAATTTTCATTCGGATGCCGTGCGCGCGTGTAGACTCGTTTGCATGTACACGGGGGGTGTGTCGGAGGTTGAGGGTAAAAGGTATTCAGGAGCGGTTTCCACAAGAGCGCGCACGAGGAAGCAGTCGTCTTTAAGATACATCACCTCGACGGAATACCGACAATTTTTTATTCTTTCGTGTGAATAGCGTTAAAAAATTTTTTTCATTTTAAAAGTGATGTATAGTTACTAAAATAAATTTTTCCTATTTATCTCAACAATATTTTGCGCTTAAATTTTATTACAAAATGTTTCTCATTAACACATTAATACATTATTATTGTCAAGAGACTGATGTAATAAGTATGAGCAATTGCGGGCGCGTTAACTTCCAGGATTGCTCGTAGCCCGGCGTCCTATAGTATCGAATATGCATATTCAGGACTTGTTATGTAGCTCACCGATATGGCTGCCGGCCGGTCGCGGCGAGCCACGTCGGAGATACCGTAGGATAGCTGATGACGGACTGCCGGACATCCGACCTGTTACCCCTCGAGCCCTGCTGCCACTCCCCTGGAAGCTGTCTGCGCATTGCATCTCTCTCTCTCCCTCTCTATTTACTCCGTGGTCCTCAACTTCCTATCCCTCATACCGTAACGTTACGTGACACGACAGCTTCTGCTTCTCTCTCTCTATCTCTCTCTTCCGTTCTTTCTCTCTCTCTCTCTCTTTCTATTCTCGATTCAGTTGCGATCGGGCGATTCCATCTGACCACCATCGCATTTCTCTCCCTTTCCATGCAGCGGCACAGAAACGTCGAAGGGAGAGGATCGCGCAGTAAGCATCGATACCGTTGTAAGTAAGGCTGCGGGTATAAGGGTGCGCGTGACGCGATAGGGTTGTCCGGGGTAATGCGAACTCTGCGATGTAGGCAATGCTCGATTCGCGAGATTAATGCACTCCCGGTGGCCGACAGTGCATGACGCGAAATTATGGGCGTGATGCGGGAAGTACCTATTAAGAGTAAGACTTCTCTCTCTCTCTCTCTCATATCTCCTTAAAGTAAGAAGTTACATTTTTTAAAAGCTCTAGATTTGAGAGAAACTCTTCTCGTAATTTATCTGTTAAAATATGTTTTTTTTCATCAAACTTTCTCTACACCTACATTGTGTATTTTTCCATCTCTATAATATTTTTTTAAATTCTTATATATTTTTCAAACACTCCACAAATATTTTTTTCAACGTTATTTCAATAGATTTGTGATATAAAAAAAATTACAACAATCGTGTTCCGCGCGAACCGCGTGTATCGCGAAATGGGAATGCAATACTAAATGGCAACAAAGCCGGAAAACTATTCACGCGAGAACAACACATTTATGCGGATAAAATTAGAAAGTTGCGAAACAACACGATTTCATCACTTTTCCAATACGTGGTTTTATACTAAAATTCTGACATGATTGGATCAATAGCCCTCATTATTTTATCTCCGCGGTTCGATTTCTGCAGGTATAATACTCGACGCGAGTCTCGAATAACGAGATAAATCCAATCGTTTCGCTTCACTCGCCTCGAGCAATGCGATCAGCATTTTTCTCATATTTCTCTCACCGTCATCCTTCAGACGGGGAGAATTATCTCTTCTAATTAGCACGCTTGAACGATGCCGGATGGAAATTTATTACTAATGCGAAAAAAAAAAAACAGTTTTCCACGCTGTGCGCACGCACAGCTGATTAAAAACGTGTCAAAAACACATGCAAACAATATGCAATTAGAAATATGTATAAATGTAAGAACACTTATACAACACAACACACATTTCTCTGCTGATGATTTTTTTTCTTCACAAACATTTTTCGTAAACGATGAAAAAAAAACGCGTGATTACGATTGGTAGAACCCTCAAGTCCGATTCGCACACACGTGGCAGAAACAATTTCACAAACTGTTAAGTGCATTTTTCAACTTTTATCGCGGAAAATATGTAGCAACAAGTAAAATTGCCATTTAAATAACACACACGGACAGAAAGTGTCAGTGAAATTGCATATGCGATTTGTAACATAAGAGTATTAACGGAAAATAAATGAAATATGACTTGCACTAGCGAAGAGAAAAAAAGGGAGCATTCGCGAGTCAGACAAAACAGATACAGATTGGTTTCATTTATCGGAACGAACGGCAAACACACACGGTCGATCGTGGTTTTTGTTTATTATTACGTCAAATAACTATGGACGGTATTCAGATGGATGACTATGATCCGCGACCAGTCGCATTCGTTCATCCGCGTGTGTGACTCAGAGCTTTATCGCCATTTCGAGTTTTCACTCGTGGCAAATGCGAACGTCTCGTATACGGACTGTTGAATTAACTGCAAATATGCGAACATTAATCATAAAGCCGAAGTCAATCAGCGGCTGTGGCGTATTATAATTTATACGGTGGGGAACGCGCGCACATCACTCGTTATACTCGGCGGACACATATCGCCGAACGCGCGGAATGAAAATTCCACTCGCAGATAAATGGGACAGCCAATCCCAGAAATTGTAGATTAATTCCTAGTAATCTGCCGGCCGCGCGCCGAGATGCGCCGTAAAGTGCGAACGGCAATATACAGGCTATTTCACAAGTTATATCCTGGAGAGAACAATTTACAAAAAAAAAATGAAATTAATAATTAACGCTAGTACTACCAATGTCAAACGTGTACCCCACATCCGTCAATTTGACAAATATTTGAAAAAGACAAGTGAATGACAGTGCTTTTATGTTTATTTAAAATAAAAGATATAATTGAACACAAAAACGACATTTAATTCGATAAATCATTCATCTTCAATCAAAGCAAGAAATCTGTCGAAACTGTCAATTTGACAGGTTTGGTAGTTTTATAGTGTTAAAATTTTCGGACTGTACCGAGACAGAGATTCAATTTAACGTAATATAATAACGAATAATATCCTACAAATTTGCTGGAGTTAAAATAAAAGATAAGTGACAAGGTATTATTGGCCGGAAATTTGTTTAAAGAAGTAATTAACAAAATCAAGTATTTTGTACAAGCGTGTAAATAGTTAGAGGAAATAATATTTAAAAAACCACGTCTTAAAAAATACTTAAAACATTGAGAATTGTTACGTTTAATATTCAAATGTCTAAATAATTATTTCTTATCGATGTTTAGTTGATCGAGCCATTTATCTTGTTCCAAAAATTTCAAGAACTTTCATTAAATCTTCCGCGCGAGAGAAAGAGTTGACGGATTCATTGTTCGCGAGGATTTGTCAAATCGAAAAGAAACACATCCGCGAAAGCCACGTTCGCGCCATTGAAATCGTATCAGTCGTTCGTCTTTGATCGCGCGCGAAGGAGAGCTTGCGCCAAAATAAATTCCACGCGCCGCGGGAATTGACTCTGCACGATGTGAGAAGGGCTGGGAGCGAGAGAGAGAGAGAGAGAGAAGGTCGAGAAAGGTTGAAACTCACATCCGAGACGCGTGGAATCCTTCGGAATCTCCGAAGGAAGCGTTGAAGATGTCGAGCACGTAGCTCGCTTCCTGATCATCGCCTCGAGGAATGGAGCCGGAGCGCCTCGCTTGGTCGCGCGCGGGGCACACGACCAAGGGGGATGGTTCGTGATATACGGTACGGAATGGCACGGCGCGCGAGATCGCGTTATGGTTATCAAGAAAGTATTCCTTTGGGTTTGTGGAGCGCAATAACTCAGAGTGCACGATAAAAGCCACTTGACTTTCCGCGACTCGAATTCACCGTCCGCCTTTTAACTCCGGACGCACAACTGTCCTCTCTCTTTCTTAGGACACAATGCGCACACAATTTCGTGGGAAAAAAACGGGGTAATAATTGTGTAACGTAAATTAATACAAGATACTCGCGTGTAACGCTCTTACAACGCGTCCCGTTAACGCATGAGAATATCAAAGAAAGCTGTTTTTTTTTTTTTTAGAGAGAAACATGAATAAACTTGAAAAAATTTTCAATATCATTGTGAGAAAGAGAACGAAAATTCGCACTGTGTTTGCAGCGTGTATTTGGTATCTTTTTTACCAAAGCGCGCAAAGAACGTTCCAAAGCGGAACACGCTAGTTGTTGTTAATAAAAGCTCGCTCGTGTGCGTTCAAACGCATTCGAGATCTGTTGCTCGACTATGAACGACGCCGTTCGTAATAATCGTTTTTGCGCGCGCGGCCTTACGTTCTCCGGATTCTGTCTCTCTCTCTCTCGAAACGGAGGTGGTTGGCATATCGCATCCGCACGCCGCCGTGGCAAAAATTCAATTTGCACAGGTCACGGAACAGTCACAAAGCCCTCGATGCTTTTCGAGGGCTTCGTTGTAAGATTACGACACGGCACGAAGCGCACCCTTCTAATTTTTCAAAACAGATTTAGAGCGCGCGACGCGGCGTTTTAAAAAACTGCGAAATAGGAAACGGAGAAAAAGGCAGTGAACTGATACGGAAATCGGGATCCGCAAACTATGCAACCGCCGGAAAAGAGAGGGGGCGCGCATTGATTGTTCCGTGGCGTTACGCTCCGGCCAGGCACAGCAACGTTTCAATGAATAAAGTTAACCAATAAAGCATCGAATACCGTTTCGCGAGAACAGAGCCGCAAGTGCATCGGCAATATCCCTCCCTCTCTCTCTCTCTCACTCACTCTCTCTCACTCTCTTTGGCTCTCTCCTCACTTCGTTACTTCCGGTTGAAATTAATCCGCCGAACCGAACCTTTTAAACGCTCGTCGAATCGGCCGAGATATCACGGACAGAACAAGTATAGCGAGAAACTCGCAGCTGGCTTTATAAGATCGAGAAGCAAATTTTCTTGTGACGCAATAAACAAAAATGTAATCGTTTCTATTATTTTACTCTCATCCGCATTTCTTTCAATCGAATACGACTTTTCAAACGATTTAAGAATATATAAAGCTTGCGCGCTCGCGCGCTTTAATTTTAACCGTTTAACAGAGGAATATCTCTTTTCGACGAAAATTGCTGAACAATCAAAGAGCCCCCTGCGCGAACGAAATGATCGACGCAAGCGGGAGCGAAACAAATTGCGTCCGAGTGATAGACTCGCGCGGAATAGCCGCGATTGAATCGACGAAGCCGTCCGTGTGCGTGATACGCGAAACAAACGTAATAATAAACGCGTGCAAAAGGTCGTGTCTGCCGTTCGAACAAATTAGCCCAAAATTCAATTATACCCGTCGACGCAGATGTCGAGCATCGACGAAATTCGGCCGTTCGGCTTTTTCCGCGGTTTTCCTTGTCAGAATCACTGACAACCGCCGCAAATTATTCCATCGTCGTCGTCGTAAATTAAAGCCCACTAGAAAGAGAGAGAGAGAGAGAGAGAGAGAGAGAAAGAGAGAGAGAGAAGAATTTCATAGTTTTAATGCGATTCAAGCATTTTCACATAAAATGTCAAGCGCGCTCAAGAGAATCCTCTACGCCATCCGCGCATTCAGCCCGGTGAACGGGCCGCTCGCGTGATATTGTTTCATATAAATTTCGCCGACGCGGTGCGTTGTACATATTTGACGCAAATAGATAGTTGGGATCATAGCTGGCCGTGTTCAACACTAAACGTGCGGCTGTACCGCGACCGTAATGTTATATATATATGTCCTTCTCGCCGATCTGGTTATTTAAAGCCCATTTGCTCGTGACAATAAACATCGCACACGGTGACAATAATATGTAACAGCTGTTTGACGTAATGCCTCAAGATTCGGTTTTTCAAACATGTCAAAAAAAAAAAAAAAAGAAAATAAACGAGCAAAAAGCGTATATCGCAAATAGGAAAAAGCAATTTTTTCGCACGTGAAGTTAATTCGATCATAATAATTTGATTGCTCTTTTTCGTAACTTTTTTTTCGAAAGTTTCAAATATCCGAACAGATTAAACTCCGAATTCGAACTTTTTGTTCGATCACTTGGAACGCTTCGGCGCGCGCCGATTATATTCGCGCATAACACAATTTTGAGCGCAGCGAAAACTGTGCCGCGATTCTCTCGGACGATCGTTATTCATTCACGGATAATGCTCAGGAAGGGCGCAAATCCAAACGGTTATCTCGACGACGGAAAAGCGGCCCGTGCAGGATTCGTTTCCACGGTTCGTGTTCCTACGCATCGACGATTTTTCCGGCGGCCGAGAATCGCAGCACACAATTTCACGGAACGGACGGCAGCGGCACTCCACCTCTCGAACGGAACGTCGAATACGCGATTCTCGTACATACTCTGAAAGAATCCTTTCTCTCTCTCTCTCTTTTTTCTCCCTCGTCCCTGTGACCGACGTGTTTGCCCCGCCGTGAAACAAAATGATTCATTCTGCGGAGCTTTGTTTGAAACGCCCGCCGCATACTGCCCTATCTCAAGAATGCTCGAAGGGCGGCACTTGCCCTTTTCATCTTTTTTTCGCCCCATCTGGTTTTCGTCATTCTATCCGTAAGGAACTCGGTAATTGCGCGTCGGTATTTATTTCAGCGAATAATTGATGTAAAAATATAAAGGTAATAAATATTAACGCGCCGTCCTTGTTTTCTCTTCAAGAGCTAATTATTAAAATGCACGTTTTAATTATTACGTCAACTTAACTATTTTACAGCTAATCAATATTAATTATGTATATTAAAAAATTATTTTTCTCTTATGTAATGTAGAGCGCATCTCGTGTGTATAAAATCTTATTTTATACGCAAAAGTTGTTTTTTATTTTTGTTTTTCTGTGTGTCTCGGTTTTTTCTCCCGTCGTTTTCTTCGAGCGTCTCATTTGTACCCTCGTGAGAGCAACACAATTTTCAACTCGCTCCTACGCGACTAAACTGATTTTCGCCGGAGCCTCGAGCGCGTCTTTTATCGAATTAGTATATCGCGAAAGGCGAGGAAACACAATCACTCTACCTTCCTTAACCCACCCGACCCCGGAGAGGTCGGGCGCACCGCCGCGCGTTCTACCCTTAGTGAGCTTTCATTTTCGCGCTCATAATGTCGTTGATTTCGGTTGCGCGCCATTTAGCACCCCTAAGTACGGAGCGCAAAAGGGTCTGCGACACCGTCTTTCTTTTGAATTTCTCACGCGTTTCTTTAAACTAAAATAAAGTTTTTTGCATTTATTTACATCAACAGTTTTCACGTTTCGCACATTTCTTTCGTGTCTCGCGACAAAGAGATGCGCACATTTTTTTTTTCAGAAATATTAATCTTTATAATCGTAAAAAAAAATATACATATATATAACCCGGATTTCTGGTTATGAGATTTTATGTTCAATGTAACGCGGTGAGTGAAAAATATTAACATACTACCTCATTCTTTCAACACGAGACAGAAAAGTGTGTATATGCAGTAGCTTAAATGAAAACTGCCTTGTACGACATAACTCGGAAAAACTATAACAACGTCAAGTGTATGCAAATTGATCGTATTGTAATCAAAAGCGTTTGGGAGATTTATCGTTCGAGAACGATCGAAGTTTGAGAGAAATCCTCTTTAAACTTGTTTGAGAACAATTTTAGACGATTTTTTCTAGACGCGCGATAAAATAAGCCAGCGTTAAGACACATTTGTTCTTTGTGAACAATAAAAACTCGTCAACGACAACAAAGATACGATGTGGATATCGCTATCTATGCGTCGCGTTTCAGATACTTATCAATTCTCTCGTATTTTAACTCGTCTCTCGTACTTGAATTCGCATGCGAATAACATATCAAAAGGTGCGAGATAAAGTCATCGACGGCATGTGCAATCGAACTTCTCGGTTCCGTGGAAATAAGATACCTCGGTCGTTTTAAGAGAAACGCGATTGTATTCGCATTTTCCCGTGCGATCGATCTCGCCGTTCGCTTTGAGATCTTTCAGAACGTCCAGTTCTCTTCATTAGATCGTTATTGTAGGCTCGTAAACTGCAATTTCAGGCGAGTAAACATCCTCTCAAACATCCGCCGTTTCGATAGTATCGCTTTCACGTTTATCTTGGCTCAATGGCTGATCTAATACACGGTCACTCTGTGCAAACATATATAAACTTCGAGCTATCGACGAAATTAGACGATAATCGCGAGAGATGAAAGAGCGCGAAAAATTGCGCGCATCTCGCACAGAAAAAAAAAAATCAATATACAACGTCGCAATATAAAAACACCGCTGAGAATTAGTTTTACAACAATTTGTCGAACGCGTCGAAAAGTAAGCTTCATCAATTACAAGATGGGAAGAAGTGCAAATCGCTTGAATGATGAGTCGTTCGTCCCTCGCGGGCGAGTTCTTTTAAAACCGTGAGAACCAACTCCGTGAAATTCGGCGGATCCATGATCCGCAAAATGAAGTCAGGTTGTGTGAGGAGCGAAGAACCCGTGCGAGAGGGATGAGAGATGCGAGGGGAGGAATAGTTGAAGAGAGAACGGGTAACGGCATCGGAGAAAAGTTTTAAATTGTGCCGGGAAAGGCGGGCGATTAGTGGATTATAAACATACTGGAAACTTCTGATGGGATCAGCCTGGCCGAGTAAGGCTTGGCGGAGATTCGACCAGCTGCTGAATGGATCGTATAACCCTTGGGGGAAAACGCTGCCACGTCCTTCGTGCCTTTGGCGACGATAACGGGTGGGACGGCTAATTGGGCTTTTACGACCGAGAGGGAGAATTATTTTTCTCTCAAATATTATTCTGCACAAAATTCGACTACTAATCGACCGAAGAAAACCGTCAACAAAGTTAAAATATATAAATGTTAGAATTGTCAACACGACTTTGTTTTACTACAACTTAAACTTTAATTTCACACCAAAAAACAATAATATATATTTTATTCGCAGTTTAACTGCATATAAAATTAGAGTTCTGTTCCATCTACGATTCGAACTGCAAATAAACGTGAAATATAATTAATTTAATGATATGTTAGTTGTACAAAATAATATAATTAAGATACATGTTAATGTGTGTGTGCTGATACGCTGCTATCGAGAACGCAATTGTGCTTCAACGTGACAGATGTTTTACCCTGAGATAATGTGTAAACGACATTTTGACAAGTCGGACTAGTTTACAATTCCATTATCTCGAAGGGACGGTTCACCGGTTGAATCAAGGTAAAGCGAAGCTTCCGGAAAAAGCGTTTCTCGAGTTGAAAAAAAAAAAAAAAAAAAAAAAAAAAAAAAAAAAAAAAAAAAAAAAAAATTTCCAACTGGAAGAAACAGACTCCCGGAGTAGGATCGTTTCGTTCTGCGCAATGGGAGTGTCTGGCTCGTAAACGAGCGAACGTATATACGGAGAAAATACGCGAGTCGCAGGTTTCCGCGCGATATTCGATCCGGGAGAAGCCTTCAGCTTCAAGCGGCGAAATCTCTTGCCAAATTATCCGCGTCATCAAACGCGGCGAAGAAATTTTTCTGCGATGTTAAACCGGTGTGCTAGGCTACCGTGAGACGCGACCCCACCTTTTTTAAAAAAATCCGGAGAAAAACGTTATCATACGAGAGAGAACGCGCTATTACACGAAAAAATGTTAAAAAATATATGCACTCTAACATGTGCGCTTTGCGGAAATATCAGAAAAACAATACAGTTGCGTGTGTATCAAAAGAATATTTTAATTATACCTCGATTCAAAGAAAACTTTCAAAGAGAAGTCGTTTTCACACGGAATTTTACCACCGGCGAGAGGCGCAAGTTGATGAAAACAGTCTTACGCATTTTTTAATTCAAATGCTTACTACTCGGCGGGAACACACACGCTCTGCCCGCAGACGAGAACAGATGCGAGATAAGAGAATACGCGTTCCGCCCGCTAAAAAATCCCTTCTCCCCGCTTGTTCTTTTCTAGAAAAAGTACGACGCTCGAAAACGAAATCCATTGTTTCCAATCGTTGAGCACCCGGGGAGAGACGTTCTCTCGAGCGCGCACTCGAACGGTCGGTCCGACGATTAAGTCGGGAAGTGTCTTTGAACGCCACTTGAACGCGACGCGAATGACGAATCGGACATTCCCCTTTGGCACAGGCCCCCGATGATTCTTACCGCGTCTTTAATGTGCCGTAGTGCTCGCTAAGAATTAGAGCGCCTGTGCCGCTGGAGTGCAACAGGAAGTATCTCAAAAGAGCAAAGCTCGAGGGGTTTTTCTAAAAGTGTCGTTTGAGTGACGAGAGGTTTTATGCGAGAAGAATACGAGACTAAATGCGAACGTGAAGTAATTTTGATGTGTGACCGATTACACACACGCGAACGTTATATTTTTTTCTCCGTGCCGCGAGCGTGGCGGCTCAAAATCATTTCTTGATTCCTATATTTTATCTCATCATCTTAGATTAATTTTTTTTTATATATATCTATCTCGAACTAGAAAGTTTGTAACGTTAGATAAAAGTGTTGCAAATCGCAAGCAAGATTACACACACATCTCGGTTTATGATCTACCAAACTGTTCTTGTCGGCGCTTTAGGAGATAAGCTCGACGTATGGTCGGACGATCGCGAGTCGCAGTGAATCGAAACTACCATAAGCCCGGCAGGTGGTCCACGCGGGTGTGTTTTGCCTTTCGGATCTTAATAAATTATCGGTCGGTCTCGCGTGCGTCGACCGGGAACCCCGTTCATTCGCTCGCGCGCCTATCGGCACGCGCATTAATCATTCGATGAACACATGCGCGCGCGCGCGCGCGTACACGCACACACACCCTCCCGTAACGCCGGACCAGCAAAACGACCGGTGGGCTCGTCGTCGGCCGATAATCGGCCGCACCATTGTCGACCGGGGAATTCGAATTTCGAGTACGGCCACTCGAATATCATCGTATAGTATCGATTCCCCTCGCCACCCGCGAAATCAGAACGGGGCAAAAAGAGATTTCAGTTCACCGACACACACGCACACACACAAATCCACATTAAAGCCTAGCGCGGAGATTGATCGGGCTAATTAACCGCCCCAGACTCAAGAGAGAATGCAGACAAAGTTCTCTGATAATGCTAACGCGAACGGAGCTTTTAGAGTTAGTCCACTCGAGGAAGTTCGATGAAGCTGTTAAACTTACTTCGTATTAGCATTCAAAATTCAAGAGGCGGTATTTGTACAGTAACTCCAGTATTTGTGCCACTAGCGAACTTCTTGCAAATATTTTTTTTCTATTTTCTACACTTTTTACACCGAGAGTAATTAAAAAGAATAAGACATTAAAGAAGCGCAATATAAATACACACACACACACACACGCACACACACATACACACACGTGCGCATGCAAAGGAAAACAAGCGGAGTTATTTCGCAAAAATCATTCTATAAATAAAATGGCGTTTTCGTTCGTATCGAAACAACGCGTTTCTTTCGAGAATGGAAGTAGTCTCGCGAGTCTTCGCTTCAACGGGTTGTGTCCGGGGAAAAGCGGTAGAGAAAGATATATAAAATCGAGCATCCTGAAAGCATTTTTACCCGTTAAAAGCACCGAGGAGAAAACTCGTTCCATCTTCCATGGAAAAAGAATGCGCCTTCGCAAGGCGTGTCCAGTAGTCGTACTCGTCAGACATAATCATCGCGAGAGAAGCGGAGCGCGATAACGAGATTGAAATTCGAAAAAAACATATAATTTTAATTGCCATATTACTGTATAATTACGTCACCGTGTAAAATGGCCTGTTTTATGTGCCGCATTTAACGCGCTAACCAAGAAACTTTTTAATTACATTACAAGAAATGTTGTGCTCTGCAACATATTTTTTTTGATTCCGTTTAAAATAAATTTGCGAAAGTCTATTAAGACTAATTTTAACAAACATAATATATCGTAAGTTAATATTGATCATCAGATCAAAATAATAAAGCAATAATTGTTGTCTATTATAAAGTGTAATAAACCTGATGTATGATATTTAATTAAAACAAGATTTAAACACTCACACATTTGCATTGACTTAGTAGAATGTATTTCCGTATTTATTGCTTCACCGCTTGATTAGTCAACGACGCAGCGCGACCGTTTCGATTCCATAAATTTCACATTTCCATTCGAAGTAATTGCCTTGACTGTAGATATTTTTACTGCCACCACTTCAGATGTATCTCTTCAGATATATCTCTCTCTGTGTGTACTCTAAATTTTCCAAATTTTTGTAAAACTCGTTTTTGACCAGTCAAGTTATTTAAAATAAATTGTAGCGATTTTACCGTGTCGTTTAGTAAACTTGATATATTTTGCGAGATAGACAGCATTTATTTAAGAGCATTAAATAATGGTTTATTTGACAACGGGACAATCCGATTACTTCAGAGCTGAGTCAAGTGTTATGAAAAAAAAAATCATAGTTAACGTGAAAATGTCACATTTTGCACGAGTGGCGTGTTCGATAGCGCGCACATCTCTCAAAATTCGCGGCACGAACGGTTGAATATAATTGTTTGTGAAAAGCGAATGGAACATTCAACGAGATATTTGCTAACGAGCGTGAGAACAACGGAATTAACAACGACGGCAATATCCGCACGAATGTTATTCGTCTGCGAACGTGAAATAATCCTAAAAAGGGAGGACATTTGTTTCTAGCAGTAATTAAGAAACGCAATGTAATAAGATAAAAATAACGAGATTTAGACAAATAAAATCTAAATCCTACATATAGTTATAATTGTTTTTATAAATGTGGTACACACAATGAGCAAGACACCAAGCATTTTTAACACAAGTGTCAGTATTTATAAACATTTTCTCTCTCTTTCTCTCTCTTTCTCTCTTTAATTGCGTGCGCGTAAAAATATTTACACATTTGTACAGAGTGAAATCATTATTCGCGCATTTCACCTGGTTTAGAATAATTTCAACATAAAACTCAAAAAAGATACGAAAGATACAATACTCAAAAATGTGTATCGGAATATATCATATATTTTTATTTTCATATACTGAATATTAAATAAAGTAGTTTTTGTGTAATAACATTTTTCTTCTTTCTGTGTAAACCATATTTCAAAAAGAAGAATTAGATTGCGCAGATAAAAATTATTCTATCCGTTGCAATTCTTTTACGGAGAAATAATAACACTGATACGATTTGTGTATTCAAACCAAAAATAGATTAATTCCAGTGAAAAAATTAGACTCACGCATATCTGAAGAATTGGCGAGTGTCAGCCCGCAGTTCGCGGACAAAAAGAGAGCGAGAGAGGGAGAGAACGAGACAGAATAAATTCATGTGTGTGCGTGTACGATGTGTGAAAAAAAAAAAAAAAAAACGGGGAGAACTGAAAAAAACGGGGGCACGGGTGATGACGGTGGAGGGCAAAGAGGAGAGGTAGGCGGAAGTGGTTTTTGTGCGCGCGACGATAAATTCGGCGGGCAGCGTTTTGCCCCCGAAAACCTATCGCAATAAATACGCGGTACGTCCGGTGCGCGGTTGAGCCGCCGCGTTATACTCTAATGCAGTGCATATGGAGCAATTTATAACGCTTCAGCACTGGAGAGAGACAGACAGAAAGAAGGGGAGTGAGAAAGAGAGAGAGAGAACCCACCCACGTTTTTCTACAGAGATACGTATGCGCCACGCGCACATCCTCCACCCTCTCGCTATTGTTCCCGTATTGTTGAATTATTATTTCGTAATTTGCGTTTTGTATCTGGCGACGACTGGCGCGTCTTGGCGCACACGTGACCGTTCGCGAGATAACTTCCGGATAAAACAGCGGCTGGACAACGAAGCAGATGCGAGAGAACGAAAAAAATCATATTGATATGAGGCACGACTATTTGTCGTCAATTCAAAATTTCTTTTATGTAATAAGCATTTTTATGCAATAAGCTGAGAAAATAACCGTACAAATATTTTGTTTAAAAGATTGCAGTCCGACTCACAGCAATAGAAACATTTAAAGAAGTAAAAATATTTTCAGTTATCGGTGAAGATACGCAGAGGGTATACTTATTGATGGTTCTTTAATATGTAGCAACGAGAAATTACGGAGAACGTCCGTCGAAAGTGCATTTTCAAAGCGACTGTTCTAGCACGAAATCGGAAGGAGGGTAAATCTGTAAAGCATTCCGCGAACGATCTCCTTAACGGCCTTAACTAGCGAACAGATTGCGAAAAAGCGATTCGGTTCGACGACGGAGATTTGTCGCCTGGTTTGACAGCGAGAAACCGCCGCTGAATCAACGACGAGCTGCAAAATGCAAAGGCGCGCGCGCACGGAAAACGCCCAAAAGAAAAAAACCAGAGAAATCGCGAGAGGGTGAGAGAAAAGCGAAAAAAAAAAAATCAAAAAATTTTGTTCGAAAAGAGCATCTGGCTATTCATCGCGTTTTCGACCGTGCATTTTCGGCGAGAGATTTATAACATCAAGAGAGAGAGAGAGAGAGAGAGAAAAGCACAGAAAGAATCAAGATTACCACTGACCAGCGTTTTCGGTCGCATTTACTCTCTTGAGTCTGGATCAAAATTTTCCCGGGTCGGTTTTCTTTCTAAATTCCGACGATTTTCTTTTTTTTTTTTTTTCTTTTCGGTTTTTTCGCACAATCCGTCCCGAGCGAATTCCGTCTACTTATACGGAAATGGCAAGCTTCCATCTGCGAAGCGCGTGGGGAATCCCTGTTTCCCATTACGGGCGATTCTCTTTCTCTCTCTCTCTCACTCTCTGCGAGACATTCGGAATTTTTTCCGTCGAAGGGAATAGAATTTCGGAACGAATGATAACTGAGGATTTGTTCCGTTCTGATATTCGAAAGAGTAATTGGGAAGAGAGAGAGAAAGAGAAAGAAAGAGGAAAGGCAAGAAAGAGAGAAATTATTCGGAAATTCTTTGCGGATTATTTCCGCTCAAACGCAGTCCTGATTATACCCATTATAACAAGAAATCAAATATCACATTCTCGCGATGACCCAATTGCACTGATGATTACAAAAACGCGCGTTTAAACTTGATAACTTTAGAAAATATTGAGGATATATATATATAAAGTTCGCCCTGATCTTTTCCACGACGAAAAAGACGCGCCCACAAACGCGATATTGTAAAAAACCAAAATATTATACCGATGTAACGGCATCCAGAAATCATTCTGTGAAATAAACAATAATGGCGCCGTTTGTTGCAACGGTGATATGGTATTTCGGCGATGCAATTGCTGTTTTACAAGGACGTGATCGATGCTCGGCATTGGTATTATCCCGTCTCACGATAGCTCGCTCGTGAAAGCTCCCTTCCTCTTGCGACGAGGAGGCATTTTCGAAAGAGAGAAAGAGAGAATCTTTAACGTTCGCTCTGCCGTCTAATAGAATCGCATCGCGGTGAAATATTTCGCGATTATAACGTATATCTGCAAATGCATCCCGCGAGCTCGCTGTTCAGCGATATGCCATTTCGACGATTTTAATGCACCGTCAATCTCTGCAGCGCGCCTGTTATCGAGAGAACTCGGTTATCGCGAATCTGAGAGAGAGAGAGAGAGAGAGAGACTCGGACGTTTCACCCTTCTCTTTCCGTCCCTTTTCTTCATTTTCTCCTCCCTCCTCTCCGCTACCTCTGCAAAAGTACGTTCTTTCTCACTACTTTTCAGTCCATTACAATCGAAATAATGTCCGAACAAAAACGGGCGCGCGCTCCACATATATCGATGTCATTATTATCGTCGCTGTATCATCGTGGATGCGTTTCGCGTTTCGAGTTATCGAAAAACTGATTGATTTAAATCCTTCGTTCGTCACAGAGCTCTTCAACCGCATATCGTTTTTTTTTCTTTTTCTTTTTCGCGAATAGTAGTCCTCTTTTGGATCCTGATCCTCTTTCGACTTGATTTTCCAATTTCGCGTTTGCCTTACGGTTAATTTTTTTCCCTCTTCCAGAAATAGAAATCGGACGATGTGCCTCCGAAAAAGGAACGAGGCGAGGCAGCTCAAAACGCGACTATTGTTAGAGTCTTTAAAAGGCAACGGGGGAGAAATTCGCGCGCGCCAAAGGTGCTCCTCGCGAAAAAGGACCCCAATAAGCTGTTTGACAAGTTGCTCGGTAAGAAGAACCTCAGAGTGGCGCTAATTATTCTTTGCTCGGAAGCGATGAAACACTCGTTTTACTCGAGGGACGATGAAAATTGTTCTATACATTATGAGTTATACCATGAATGGCCATTTCATGCTTATTATGAAGTATATTCCGACATAGAAACAATTTTAAAATATTACGCCGCAGCAATTTAAATGGAAGCATTTTCAACTTCCGCTGCTGATCATTGCTACGGAAGCAATACATTACAACATTTTTTTTCTTAAGAGCTTTACTCGAATTCTTAACTCTTCGTGAACTGACTTCCAAAACTGCCTACTAATTAGACTGACTGGGTCTGTGAGATCCACGCGACTTTACAATTAAACATCTTCGCGAAAAATCAATATTTTTGAGTGAATTTGGGAGATCCACGGAGGATTAATTTTTTCGTTACTTTCAGAGTCGTTTCTGTTTGTCTAAATCATTATCATTGCAATTGAGATAAAATCGAACGTTTCGACAATCGGAAATTCGTTTGAAGATATTAGAATCTGAAAGAAAGAGATCATTTTCTAATTGCAACAAAGCTTTCGCGCATTTTAAATTTTTATTTCATTCACTAAATGCGATTATCAAACCGCGGTTAACGTGTAAAGCCAAAACGGCAATGAAAAAAAAAAAAAAAAAAAAAAAAAAAAAAAAAATCCCGAAGAATAATGCCGCAGTTGATTACACCGTTCATTCACGTTTCGCGACCGTTTATGAATTTTCGCGTCCGTTGTCCGTAAATTGCCGCGCTCGCGGTTTCCTTTTTCTTCTTTTTTTTTTCGCGACCGCATGTCGTCGCGCCGTTAGGACGGGAATAATGTCCACGAGAAACACACGCTGTCGGACGTCGCGCGAAAGGGACTGAACGAGGGTGAGGGTGAGTATCGTTTTACGCCCGTTCGCCACCTACAGCGGCCACCAGCGGTTCCACCGCTGCTGCGGGAATATCTTTTATTGAAATGCTCGGCACGCCCGCGCGCAGTATCCTTCTGCTACCGGAGATATTTTGAGAGAGAGAAAGAGAGAGAGAGAGGAGAGAGAGAGAGAGAAGGGGAATGGAAGGAAGAAAGACGGAGGATTGGAAGACGGCCGAGCTGGTAGAACGTTGGAGTCGGGGCAAGAAGTGCCAGAAGCGGATGTACAGTTCAACGATTCGATGTGTCGCAACCCCCAAAGATCACCGAACAGAAGCAAAACCGACCGCTCGAACCTGCGACAATATGTCGCTCGACTGCTAACATTATCGAAGAAATGAATTTCGAGCGTGACGATCGCCTGAAGAAAAGGGTCAAACTAGAGAGAGAGAGAGTTTAGCGAAAGAGGATTATTAACTTTGCACGATATTTTCGCGAAAGAGAGACATTATTAACGTAAGAGAAAAGCGACTACTTAGATCATGGTGTAGAAATCGATATACAGAGATCGATTTGTGATTCTATACGATTTGGAATTATTATACACTGTCGCCAAATAAAATTTATAACGAAACAATTACATTTGCATTTGTTTTACGTGCGCTTCGATTTTTATTTTTAGCCGTCTTTGTTTCCGGTAAACGCGTAAACGTCAGACTAGCGTGAAGCAGTAGTTGCTCGACTGTCGCAAGCAGACGCAAAGTTTAACGATTTGTTGTCGCGCAACAATTTGCAGGGAAACGACACAAGAAACGCCCCCGAGCAAGTAGTAAAACTTTTAGCGATGTTTTTGTCGCGCGCACGAACACGTTAAAACGGCTCGCAGCACATTTTCGGACTTCTGATTTTCACCTAGTGTCGATATAATGTCAGTTTTATCGTTATGAAAGACCGTTTATCTACACTATTTTGTTTTTCTTCTTTTAAGGATTTATTTGCGAGAAACTGGGACAGGATATCGACTATAATAAAGCGTGGCGCTACAAAAACACGGAGCAACTATATATCGCAAGAAAAGTCACATCTTGAAGAGAATATCAATTGCGAATATCAAATCAGCGACGAGTCTATTGTCGCTCGCGCGTTATCATCACGTGAGGGAGAGAGAGAATTATCACCCAACTTAATATAGCGATCCCTAATAGCTATCGATGCGAAAATTACGACCGATTATTTCAACGCAGGTGACAATAATCGCGGTCTTTACGCTCTCTCGCGCGCGCAAGTTGCCTGCTTGCAGGCAACGAATATATAGTAACTTCGGCGGAGTAAACTCGACGGTATAATATGCCGACATAATACGTCTATAGGCAGCTGTATCGGCGAGCGTTTATTTCCAAGTTTATCCATTAAGCGCATTGACTAAGGGACGAGAAGCGTATGGCGCCGACGTCGCCGACTTTAATCCGGAATTTTCCCAAGAAACGGGCGCGCTCGGCATCCAATTTACTATCACTCGAAACGGTTAAGGGATTATTCGATATCGAATTAATAGATAAATCTCGACTTTCGAAAAGCCTTCGATTAACTCGCGAGAGAGTCTGCGCTATGAGACGTCGCGCGTGTTTCGATCAAAATGTGTAATTAAAATTCTTTATACATATTATATTTTTTAATTCGTGAAGTTTTTTATTTTACGCAATTTATTAATAGACAAAATAATATGGCAATAACGCGAGACGTGTCCGACAGAACGAGATAAGAGTTTGTTCGTTTATTTTCTATTTCGTAACAAAAGTCCGAAAGATCTCTCGTCGCGCGTTACAATAAACTGTAACGCACGACGGAAAGAAAACTGGCACAAAGAGAGAGAGGGAAAGAGAACGACTTGCACAGATTCACTCTATCTGTCGCAATATCCTCTTGGGTTTTTTTTCAACTTTCTGTCCACATTGGCGTGCATGTGCTCGATGCACTCGATGGCCCGGAATTCCGTTTTTCCTTCTCGTCCTGTCAGCGCGTTCCGCGAATTCGTGCCTTATTTTCACCGCCCTCTCGTTCAGAAATCCATTCCGTCGAGAGAAACTGCGGGTCGAACGAATACGTTACGACACAGGGGGAGAACACGGTGAGGAACAAAAAAACAACAGCACGCGTGACATCTGCCGTCCATCGGGGATGGGGCGGGGACCTTTTTTGTAATAAAGCGTTCGGAAATCCCAGAAAAAGCGTCATCGCGGATTAAGCGGACGGCCGATATTAAAGCGCAATCTGAAATTCGACGACCGCGGGAGAGAGGAAAAAAAGAGAGAGAGAGAGAGAGAGAGAGACGAACGTCGGAAGCGACGGTTATTATTTGCACGGCAAATGGCCGTTTAATGGCCGACGTTGCGGATATGTTGCGGTAACAACACACGCTCGGCCTCGATCGTTCTCGTCCTCCGAGAAGTCATGAAAAATCCAAATACTGTGCTAATCTACGTTACGTCCGTTAACATCAAGATTCTTCGGACGAGAAAGAGAGTTTTCAAAAATTAATCATCGAGTTAAAATAAAAATTACAGTTGAGAAAGAAACGATTCGAACGAGCGATTAAACCGGTTAAATAGTTCGAAAACCGTTTCAACTTTCGATGTGAGAGAATGGTTCGAAAAACAACCAATAATCATTCTATTCGACCTGTCTGCTTAAAGAACCGACTCTTCTCAAACAGTTCGGAACAAATGAAACCTCATCGGAAAAATTCTAATCTCGAGAGCTTTAACTCTTTATCTCTTTTCACATCGTTTTTCATCATAAATCGGCGTAATACGCCAAGCGACGTCAAGTTGCGCGCTCTCATACGGAAGCGAATAAAAATCGTGGAATATTATGTTCGAGAGGATGAGAGAACGGGCGAAATGGCAAAAGGGAGCGAAAGTTGGAGGTAGGAGCGAGTCGAAGCGAGCATTATATCACGTCCCATTATCAACAGGTTCTTTCCGTTTAAGCATTCATTGGCAATCATCCAGCGACCCCATCTCGAAGGACGAAGGAACCACCGGTGCATACCTTCGGCCGAAATCATACTCTTTCTTTCCTCTTTTTTCCTTTTCCTTCTTCCGTTTTTCGAAAGATCTCGCCTTTCCTGTCGTCGCGCGCGAGAAACGCGCATCTGTTTCGTCTAACGGACTACGGTTATGACAAACTTTTCATCGCGCCAGAGTCGCGATGCTCTCTTTCCGCATGATTTGTTAATCCCGTACCCACGGCCTCGAGAAACTGAGACGGTAAAGTTTATGGAACTGTCGTATAACAGTGCGAAAACTGGAAGGAAAATACCGTTCATGAGAAAAGGAAAGCGCAGCTCAGCTGCTTTGTCTCTCGAACGCGCGTTCTCGCGAGAATGCTCGCATAGAAATTTCTCAACATTTTTCCCCACGAGCACCGCATCGAGATTTCAATTTACGGAACGATCGAAAATTTTTTCCAAATGGTGCTTTCCGTTAATGTAAACTTTAATTTTTAAGTCGAATTTCACGACGATCAAAATCGAGTATTTCCGGGCGCGAAATATCGAATAAAGAAGAAAAAAATCCTCATAGTTTTATATCAAAATTGTGTTCTTCGGATAGACCTGACCCGTAGACATCGATTTTCGAGAATATTTTACTGAAATATCCGTTCAATCGGTGTTCCGATTACATTCTCGCGTTTTTTTTTTTTTTTTTTTTTTCATCGGAAAATCCAAGATTTCTTTAGAAAAAAAAAAATGAAAATTCATGTAGATCTTCACTTGCAATTAGGAAAAGAAATCCAGAAAAATTTCTATGCGTTAGTAGATCGTGGGAAATACCGTAGAAACTACGGAAAGGCATTAGAGCGCCGATTTCTATCGGGGTATGCGCGAAAATGCACAATGCATGCGTGTATACATATATATATATATATATATATGTACACACACGCGCGCAAATGTGCAAAGCGTGAACAGAAAAAAGTTTTTCCATCATTCTGACGAAACTTGTGTCGGGATGGTTAATGGTCGTTACGGACGGGAGCCATCAGCCTGTGCCGGAAGAACGCGTCCCCGAGAGCAGTGACGAGAAATAGGTGGCGAGAAAAAAACGTAGTATAGGAAGGTATCAGCGCTTCGTTTACCGTCAGCGAGACTTCCTGACCCTGAAAATCCGCTCGCGAAGAACGGAATCCCCGGGAAAAGTAACGATATCTATATTTCGCGAAGCGTTCAAGCTGGGAATAATAAAGTAGAATTTATTTTCTCTTTTCGATACGCGACAAAAAAAATTATTTTTTCACGCGTCGCGCGCAATATCCTAATTAATTCAGCCTTGATATCGCGCGCGCGAGAGTGACGATAATCGAGTGCATCGATAATTTCTTATTTAATAAGAAAAACATTCCGAAAGGTACAACCGTTCGCACGGAGACGAAGTTTAACGAGTTTGGACTATTAAAAGAGAACACGCGGATCTACACCGAACAAGAGAGATATAAGAAAACTGCACGACCACGCGCGACGATTTGCATTTATCTCGAGCGGTCCGCGCGCGATAAGAACGAGGATGAGAGCGCGGGATTAAATTCAGAATGGACGCGGACCGCGGAAAGACGAATGAAAAGAACGGGCAAGAAAAACGTTCCGCGCGTTGTCCGAGACGCTCTGCTCGCTCAGCGTAAGACAAATAATTAAGAAGCTCGTCGCCGACTTTACGCCCTCGGTTTAGAACTAATAGTCCACGCTGTGCTGCGGAGGAAAAAAAAAGAGAAAGAGATGGGGGGAAGAAACGCCGGCTTGATTATTGCTGGGCGTCCTGGGTGGAGAGTCTTCAAGAATGAATAGTTGAAATTTAAGGGAATCTGTCTTCTCTTCCTCTCTTTGCGGCGGGAACTGCGCGCGAAACAGCCGCGAATGTAGTAACCGCGCGTCGAGCCAAACAATGAATTCGCACTTTAGAATGTAAATGTTTCTCTCACGCGGATTAAGTACGACCGTACGCGAGCATCTCATTAGAGATGCTGCAGCAGAAACGAATTTCATTAAGCACGCGAAAAACTGCGCACACTACGCGGAAGATCATATATGTAAATACGCGAAAAGGAAATAAAGAGCGCGGTTATAATATCAATTGCAAGCGCGTTTGAACTTAATGATTCTATTTCAAAAACTACGGAGTTTGCTTTATAGAAATCACGGATTTTTATACACAAAGAGACTTTAAAAACGCAGTGTATTTAAAAAAATATAAAAGTCGTATTTATATAAAACGTAATTGAATACAGACGACGCTTGGTTGAACAAAGAGCTTTTTAATAATGTGATAGAGCGACTGTCATAAATAAATTCGTTTAAAAAAGAAACTTGAGATTTTTCTACTCTCGCGCGGTTTCACAGCTGTAACAAATAAGACGCTTGAAATTAGTTCGAGTCTTTTATCTCCTTACTTTAGTTATTACGATCGGAAATAATGCGCCAGCAAAACCGTTTTACACCTGCGCCTGAAAATGCTATCTAATACGCCTGTAATTATCCCGTCTCCTGAGAGTTGGAAACGCAGAGCCATCCGCGTAATCGGTCCGCGGAGACTTTCGCACGCGGCGGCGCGCTTCTGCGCGAGCTCGTAAAATGTGTTTTTTTTTTTTTTTTTTTTTGCGTCATCACGTTGCTATTTGTAACGATCGGACAAGCGCGCGCGTGCACAAACGCGCGTTAAAATCGAGAAACCGATGTTTCGCGACGGTCAAACGGTACGGAAAAGTTATGGCCGCGCGAAATTGGCACGGTGCGGATAGCGCGCGCGAAAAATTGGAAAAACGGGCAAACGGCGAAAAGATAGAACTCCGGGACGTCTCGCAAGTTCTCCGGTACTATTAGATCTGAAAATACTGCGAACATGTACTGAATAAGAAACACACTCCGGGGCTTCTCTCTCGAGGAAATAAAAGAATTAAAGAAAAAAGAGAAGAGCGGGAGAGAGAGAGAACTGGATGAAATGTAAATGTGCTTCCACCTTCGTACAATCAAAGCGGACTGATGAGTCAATAAAAAAAAAATGTGTTATTGCGTTGCATTAATAAAAATGTTTGCACTCCTAATTTGTTTTGATGACGTATACAACGGAGTTATTTTTGCAATTTGCGAGCGCGCGCAGCTTCGCAATGACATTTCGACGAGCTCTTTCGCAAAATAAAACAAGAAAACAAAGAAATATAAAATAAATAAAAAAACGTGAAGTGGAGGGACAATTGCAAAATTTATTTTATTTTTTTTCTGCAACAACGCGTGATAAGAATATAGAAAGATAGTTTGGTGAACGTGACGAGAAATGTAGTATCGAAAAGGTGAAATGCGCGAATCAGCATGAGTCATCAACAGGTTTTGCGAGTCAGCCAAAAGTCATTGGCAACGCTCCAAAGAGCGAGTTCAGAGAGGAAAAGTCGGTACACAGATGCTCGGAATGAGCGTCTCTGCAAGAACCGAAAGAGTTCCTTATACACTCCCGTGTACGAGAGAAGAAATCGGAAAAGCGATCGAAACAAGTACATCGGCATCCATTTATGATAGTTTAACTTTTATCAAGATTCATGATTTCGTTATTCCGACACTTTAATCCGTTTCCACGATGAAAAATACTGAAGTATTACGAGGGGGGGAAAAATATAGGAAAATGCGCTCATTAATATAAACTTCGACGTAATAAATCAAACTTTTAAACATCAGTGAACTTTTTAATGTACGACGCTGCATGATGCGGTAAGATGTTGATTGGTTGCAAAATTTGAGAGCCTTCGTAATAAACCGTTCGTTAACGAAGAAACACGAAATCTGATCCGCCGAACTGATACAGTCCGTTATTTAAGTTTGTTCTTTAATGAGAGGATTTAATCCGCGGATTTAATTCGCGCTGGACGCGAACGCGAGACTGGAAGAAGAAAGTCGTGTGTGTGTGTGTCTAGGAAAAGCTAATATTTAATATAACTGAAATTAAAAATCTTACGAAGGAGCGAGAAGAGTTTTTCGTGACGAACGATAAAAGCGTGGATAATAAAAGAGATAATTTCGAGCGAGTTATTGCTTCACGCTGCGCGCGAATATTATTTTTGCAACGTGTCCCATCGGTCGGAGTTAATGAAACTTTCGCAACAATTCCAGCGCGCCGATTCCTGTCAAAGAAGTTCTTCGCAAGTTTAGCGAGTGGCATGATCAATACCGGCAATCGGACAGGCGATTCTAAGGTATATCATCCAAGATGCCGCATCTTCAACAGGTTTCTATTGAATCTATGTATCTAGACAGTATTCAAAGAGATTACATCAACGGAGAAGACGTATGAATAGGCAAATAGATGAGGGAAATATATCACGTATGATATAGCACGAGATATACGTATGATTCTCTCTCTCTCTCTCTCTCTTTCTTCTCCCGTTAAATATAATCGAATGTCAAATAAATCAATAAAAAAATTTTTTTTTTTTATTTAATAACCTCTGAGTCGTTGTAATGCGTATTTGTTAATTAAACAGATTATTTAATGAAAAAAATCTTATTATTCCAATGATAAGATGTCGTAGAATTTGTGCTTTGTCCGGGTTTTATTTATTAAAAACTGTTCGTAAAAACAATATCTCCGGAGAGCGATCGCGTCTTCATTCTCACTGTTTAAAACAGGATCAGTCGTACGTAGACTGCACCACCGATGTGCAGTCTTTTACAGCGCGACATTTACAGTGAAAGGAGTAGATACATGGTTCTCGAGAATGTTTCTTTAAACACACCGAAGCGGAGAAAGATCATCAACAGGTCGCCGCTGAGTCACACTCATGTCTTTTATTTCGCACTGACCTTAATGATGCTTTAGCGTGTGTACGTGTGTGTATGTGTGTGTGTGTGTGTGTGTGTACGTGAGGAATGATCTTTCAATCGTCCCAAAAATGCGAACACATTTGTACTTGAATGTGATGCGCGGCTTAAAAATTTAGCACAAGCGGTTATATCGCTTGTAATTTCACACAGTTAAGTCTTGCAAAATTAATTTTCCCCCGAGAAAGAATGCGAACTCAACGTTGTACAACTCCGTCTATTTTAATTCTCTTGCAAAATTATTTTCTTTCTAAGGAATTTAATAAATTAGCGACTAATTAATAAATTAGTAAATTAATTAGTTGTATTGTGTGGTAGGAATTTATACGTACATAGGTATAAATGCACATTTGATATCTTACTCGTTCGCGTGACTGCCGGAATTAAAAGAAACAATTATCGCGATTAATGCGATTCTTAATTAAGAAAAGAAACATCGTGTGAAAAGAGTAATACGGTATTTCAAAGTTTCATTTCATTTCTTGAAAACAAATTCGAATAACTCAAATTTCGCGTAAATCTAATAATATACAGGTATTGAAATGATGCTCCGAGAAACGTTTAATTTCGTTAATTGAAATTTTTACTTTCAGCTTTTCTAAAGAACTGGATATAATATTTAAGACTATTAATATAACTGTATAAAATATTTGAGAATATCGGAGTAAACAGAGTGGATATATTTATTTTTAAAGGACTTATTTAACTCGATTAAAAATTGCAAAATGAATAAAAGATAATTTGGTGGAAAATGAAATCTAATGTGATAACAAATATATTGCGATTTCTGTCGTTTTCATAGTCAGATTATTTACGCGCGATGTATTTTAACATTGCAAAATAAAAAGAGCAATATCTTTTGTTATGTTTAATTCAGTGTTTTTCAGTTCTTAGATATAATAAATTAATACCAAAAAAATTAATTCGCATAATTACATATAGTTAATATAAAAAATATATAATTAAATATTTTTTCTTCACTCTAGATTTTTATACTTCTTCTGACAATTTTAAACTTTGACCCTGAATGTATGCGCATTCCGTTGAAAATTCGAATAAGATGTTCGGATTTTCCGAATAAGATATCTGAAAGACTCGCGTTCCGCCTTTCAAGCACAGATTTGGGGGATGTACAGAGTTGACTTTTTATTCTTGGCAAATATTTGCTCGAACGTCGTCATATCCTTAACTCTAACTTTCAATATCTAACATCTCGATAATCGTACACATGACGAAAGATTTTATATAAAAAAAAAAGCTTAAACTTGACTGAAAATTTTACGTTACTTGTTCGTACTATTGTAATAGTTTGTTAAAGTGATCTGATCGTCTTGATTTAGATTGCGATCAAATACAATTTATTTTTACATCAAAACGTGTTTTACATAAAATTTTTCTCAATATCTCCTCTGCAATATATTAGTAAAATTAAATAAACATACGCAAAGCGATCAGATCACTTACATATAGTATAAGCAAACGACTCACCCCATTAGAAGCGCTGCGCTATATCGTCCCGAGCGGCTTTTGCTGGTGCGTCCACTTGTGAGAAAAACGACGGGAATAAGACCGACGAAGGACACCTTATTTCCGATCGCGGCCTCAAAAGCATATCACTGTTCGCGGGCTTTTTTTTCGCAATACACGCACACGGCTCTCTGATACACGAAAGTGCGGGCTGTCGCGCGCGGTTTCGCTCGTGGGGGTGTCGCGGTGCGACTGTAGCACAATCGCTACCCTCTCACGCTCTCACGGTCTCCATCCCTCCGGACCGTTCCCTCCCCCTCTACCGCGACCCTCTTTATCTGCCTGACTCCCTCTCTCACGCTCTGTCTCTTTCTCTTCCTCTCGCTGTGCCTGCTTATCTCGCCTCCCTGTTGCCTCTCTCTCCTTCTCATCCCCCTCGGGTTCCTCTCTCGCGCGCTATAATATCCCCACCACCGACGCGTCCAGCCACTCCTGAAGCGGCAAAGTGCCTTTTCGAAACGCAGCCCCCCTTTGCGCCGGCACTTTCTCGCTAACGGAATCGACGCCTTCGGCTCTCTGATAGAGAGTTCACGATATCACTAGCTGCATTGACCGCGCTCTGACTGCACTGACTGCTCTCTCATGCCAATCTCCGCGACCGGTCCGAAGTTTGGAAAGTTCGCGCATCATCGACCGATCGGCCCGCGCACTCCTATTTCTCTCTCGTCGAGAAATCGCGGCGCGTTGTGACCCTTACACACCGCACGCATGCGGGTTTTTGATGCAAAGAGAGAGAAAGATGTATATATATAGAGAGAGAGAAAGAGAGAGAGAGAAAGCTCCGGGATATCACGTGTTGCTGGTATGGAAACTCCGCTGAATGCCGGATGCGCGGAATCACGGAGAACATCCACACCGTCAACCGCTTCATCTCGATTTTTTTTATTAACTTCTTGCTTTTATCTCTCCGCTACGTTTTATGCATAACCTTACTCTTTGTTTCACAACTTTGTGTGCACACAAAAGTTTTTGTTTTGTTCATTTAGAATGCGCATTTTTTTCTCAACCGCGTAAGATAGCGTATTAATCAAAGTCATGATGTCTTAACGATAAAAAAAAAAAAAAAGAAAGAATAGAACACTGTCAGATATTGCTTGAAGTACTAAACACTTTTCCGACTATTATTGTAAGTAATTCATAATGATAGAGATCTACACGTGATCGTAACCGACACGCGGATGTAAATACTGACGAACAACACACAGGTGACCCTATTAATTCCGAAACAGACAGTCGGATTTAGCGCTCCGAAGTGAGAAGTCGATTCATCGATTACTGGTCGCGGAAACTCGGCGGTATAGAACATTTGGCTTGAAAGGAAATATTATTCACATAAAATAAATATCAAAAGTGAATAATAACGTGAGATTATTTTTATTGGAACTGATTTAGACCTTAATTTATCGAAATTTCTGTCGGAATATCATTCTTACACTATGTTCTCTCAAATATACGAGTAGGTAGTGTGCGTATGCGCGAGATCCCATAACGTTTACTAGAAAAATTCCATTAGTTTCTTGGCGAAGACGACTTGTGCAAGGTAAGCGGAACGCTCGATGCATTTAATAACATTATTCAGTCGCATGCGGCGAGAGAGAAGAAACACGCAAAGTTTCGCGCAAAATTATTATTTCGAAAGGAATGCCACCACTA